>JAAOWG010000846.1:0-10529 GCA_036491945.1 Paranurophorus simplex
TGGAAGAATGGATTTAATGCTGATGTCCAATACCAGGTAATGATCCATGCAGCATCGTCCCTAGAATCTCAAAGATTTTTAATAGGGGGAGGCAAAATACCCTGACCCCCCAGCAGGAGGGTATGGAAATCAAGGAGGAGGTGGAGGAGGAGGGGGTTATGGTGGAGGAGGAAGCAGTGGAGGAGGCGGAAGCGGCGGATATAGCGGAGGAGGAGGAGGAAGCAGTGGAGGATATTCAGGATAATTTAAAATCATGTCCCTTAATTTTAAACTTGCCCCTTCATGTTGTGACCTTAACGTCTCAACATTTAGCAATAAAGATATTCTACCTGAGAACATCCTCTTAAAATGTTTTCTCATCAACCTCATCCTATAAATCATCAAAAGTTCATCATAATGGATCTCAATTGAAAGGGAGGAGGGCATAATAAGATGAGGGATTCAATATATCTACTTTTAACGAGTTTTTATATACATGGTAAAGGGGGAGGTGCAGAATTATGTCCAAAATTGATAAAAAACTACCTTTTTCCTCCTTCCAATTCCCTTCCTTTGTGGGATGCGTTCTATTAAGGTATTTATTGAATTAATATATATTTCCCCTCTCTAATGGGTTCCAAGTGTGGTACAAGCCATAAGCATCGTCAATATCAAGGGGTTTATGGCCAAATTTTGAAGCTTTACAAAGCATTTAGGAATTGGGGCAAATTTATACTTTTTGGATTCACCGTGGCGCCGAACCAACCTCCAAAATGCTACGAGATTTTCCACTAACAAATGATCTTTAAGGAGGATTCAAAGATTTGGGGGAACAATTAAAACCCTTTTTAATTAAGATGCAGTGTGAAATTAACTTGATTAAAGATTTGAGATCATTAAAAGATGCGTGGATGCTACACCATAGGAGGGTGTAGGTTGTTAGTGGTGGACTACCCGAGCTGTAAGAGCTTGGCTTGAAGAACTTGGGCCACTACTATTCCATCGCCATAAGTAAAAACATTGAAGAGTTGAAAAAAATTTTTCTAAACTCGATAACTCCGGATTAACTTGACGGAAAGGTAAGGAAAGGGGTGGGATGGGTGGGGAAACTCATAGACAAACTTTTGTACATGACGGGATCTCGGGTTATCGGGTAGTTTAGCTGTTACAAGGGTTTGCATGGAAAATGGAAATTTCTCTTACGGAGATCCCACCATTGGTGAAATAGCTCTAGGAAGGGCCCCTGGGTTGGGGTTATAGAGGCCCCTACTAGAGCCACATACCTGGAGCGTCTGTTGTGCCCTGTTTAACCAACCATTGCATTTCTAGATAAGATGCCGAGGTCAAAGGGTGATTCAAGACCAAGGGGTAGGATGACGGCTTATGCCTTTTTCGTCCAAAGTGCAAGGGAGGAGCATAAACGGGTGAATCCGGGTGGATCTGTTGTAAGGATTCGGCAGTTTATGGAAGACGCTAAAAAAACGGGAAAAATATTTTTTTTAAAGGTTTTTGCGGATTTCTCAAGAAATTGTGCGGGCCGTTGGAACTCTTTGTCTGAGGAGGAGAAGCGTCCCTACAAACTTATGGCGGAACGGGATAAAACTCGATTTGAATCGGAGATGAAGAATTTTCCCGGAGAGAAACAACGTCGGGGTGGAAAAAGGAAGCGTAAGTCCAAGGATCCAAATGCACCAAAAAGATCTCTTTCTGCATTTTTCTGGTTTTGCAATGATGAGCGACAAAAGGTGGGTGGTTCTGTTTGTACAAAAAAATGGAGGGAAAAAATGCATAATCTAAATTCTTTATGATATAGGTCAAAGGGATGAACCCGGAATATGGAATTGGAGACGTTGCAAAAGAACTTGGACGTTTGTGGGCTCAGGCAGCTCCTGACGTGAAACAAAAATACCAAGCAATGTCAGACAAGGACAAGGCTCGATATGAACGTGAGATGCACGTTTACAAAAGCAACCCAGCCGCTGTTGCCCCTGCCGCAGCAGAAGATGAGGATGAGGAGGAGAGTGATGATGAGTATTAATTGATTCGAGGATACCAGCCATTTTTTATCTTTATTTTTGAATAAGCTTTCATTTTTCAATCTATTTGTAAATTGAGTGCAGTTTTTGAAAAGTGCAAACATCAACAATAGATTTAATTATAAGAGTAGACTATGCAACAAACATTGTGTAAGTTTTTATGTTTTTTGGCCCTCCTACCCTCTAAATTAATTGTTAAAATTTGGTCTTGGTAAAAGCATCAATTGTTGTAATATTCAGTAAAATCAGATTTTGTTGTTCAGTTTTGCTTTTCTACTTATTATTATTATTATTTTGACATGTCAACTCACATCACGTAATAATATAGCATAAAAAAAGCTTTACGATAGGAAAATCTAGACCTTCCTTTCCCGTAAATGTTTTCTGTTTTTTTTTGTTATTTAAAGTTTAAAGTTTTCTAGGATAATTTAGGGGTTCGCTCATTGTTGCTGATGAAGAAAGTGGTTTGATTTAGATCTTAAGCCGTGGTTAAGTGAAATTAAGTGAAGGAAACAACGTAATTCAAGATAAGGTGATCGCAACCGAATGAAATTATTGCAAATAAAAAACGCGGACATTTTCTAGCCCTAAAAATGTATTTCACTCTTTAAAAAAATGATGCTTCACAATAGTTCACTACAATCACAACCTCCTTCATGTTAACGGTAGAGCTTAGGTTCATATGCATCTAATTGTGGGAGAACTGCTTCTCGTGCTTCTCGAACAAGTGAAAAGCAGCATTTTTTAATTTTGCCATTTCTTGACAGTTGCGTTGTTTTGAATTCTTTTTTAACGTCTCAATGTTTTTTGAAATTTCGATAGTTCCATTGTCTAATGCTGCCACATAGGCTCTAATCTCAGAGAATTTAATTTCATCCTGAACGGCGTGTGAGTACAAAACAAAGAAAGTGATAATGATTATTCTCATTTGGGGCAATGTGAGAAATTATCTATATTTACAACAGTCTCATCATATCCACCTCTAACTCTAACCTAGTCGTTCAGGTTGAGATAAGATGCAATCAATGAAATCAATGAAATGATACAAGTAAATGTAATTTTTGAGAAGAATCCCTAATGACATGGTGAGATTTTTACATGAACTTGTGAATTAGACTCCCAATTGCTCTAATTTGTAAAGATGAGATTTGTAGTGATGAGAAAGACATTACATAATTGATGATGCAAGGGAAGCCTCTTTCCCCCATCCCTTAACACAAGCCATTCAAAAAAGGATTATGTATTTTATTTAATAGAAATCAATTAAATTATTATTCAAATTATATGGTCCCCTGTTGTGAGCTAATTCCTCCTTCGCCTAATTAATTGCTCTAATGATTAAAAATAAAGTGGAATCACGCACGACGGAGGACGCGGACGCCTTCTTCTTTTCTTTACAAAGCCGGCATTGAGGAGCTATTCTATTAAAAAAATAAATCAATATTGACTTTTGGATTCATCTCCATATTTGCATCTTTAGCAAGACCACACACACTTTAACACTTAATTTGGACGCATTACTGTTTTTTTTCTTCAAGAAACCTTCCGCGACCCCTTTATCATCCGAGACTCTTTTTTTGGAGAGGTATTTGCCCTTGAGGTTTATATCATCATTTTATTATACATGATGCAATGAATTGCTCATCTTCAGAAGGACTTTAGAGTTACATTTTACAATGACAATGGATGTAAACGAAGCATTGTGAGGGTGAGTCTTTAATTTAGAGCAAATGTGATGATAAGCAGTGATTTGTTGAAGTAACCTGTAATTTCCCTTCTGAATAATCTATTCAATCTCATTAGCAACTTATTGCAACTACTGCACTACAATCTACAATATATTCCGACACTTTGTTAAAGGAAGATAAGGTCTCATCAAAAAGGCTTGACTCATCTTTATTAATTCAAATCCAACTCAAGGACAGTGCAACCATTACAAGACAATGAAATGATCTAGAAAAAAAACTCATTTGGGTCACATTCCCAAACATACTCATCATCACAACTACAAGGTCTTCTTCCAACGGCTTCAACGGACGTTGTTGAAATTGAAAATTAGTCAGATCAAAAGCCATTAGTTGGAAAGGGGGCGTGGGCTTGGGATTGATGATGTAGGGCCAAAAAGGTTGACGAAAAAAAAGCAACACTTCATTTCACACCCACAAATCACACACAAAAGGAAATCAATCCAAAGCCATTGGAATATGTACAAGTGACGCTTATGTAGTGACGCTTTTTTTAACGGGAGTACAAAACGGGGATATTTATGCAATTATGTGACGGATGGATGATTAGCCGATGAATCAAAGGTTTTGAAGCGTAAAGCTGGCCAAGGGCTGGTCATTTGTTTGTTTATTTACATTGCTGTATGATCTTGGCTTCAAAATGGTTATCAATCACATCTCACTTCCTTTGAAGCGTTGAATGTGAATTAATCGGAAAGGAATGTGTCAACAAATCCTGTTGTATTCCACTACTAATCCTTGTCCCTCTTACTCGATGAGACAAATATTTAAAAGTTATATAGAAATATTAGAAATGACCTTTGTAAGGACGCCTTTCTTGCTGTTTTTTTAACTTTTAATAGCATAATTATCCTAAACATGACTCTCCCCTCTTTAATTCTGTTTCTTAATTGCTTAACGGAGCATCATGCAGGAAGACAAAAAAGCTCAAGGACTAGATGCCCAAAAACCTTTTTTAAAATAACGTCAATTTCATTCTCAATGAACTTGGAATCGTGCAAATGGGAGCAAAACCAATAAATCCAATTGCATGAATTTGCAAGAAGATGCAACCTTATCCATTGTCATTTGAATTGAAGGGAACTCCAAATGTCAATCAAAACATGTTTATAAAGATCCTTGATTTAAAGAGTAAATAAGAGTCAATCATAAGTCATATATAGTTGAAGCCTGGAGGAAGTAGGATTTAAAAAGTGGAGCTAATGAGATGGATTTATGACAATGGAATTAAATAAAAGGCAACAAACGTCGACCTTGTGGCAAGTTAAATGAATCTTCAAGAAATTGGTGCCATTCATTCATTGATTTGAGTGGAAATCCCAAGAAATTGATGGAAATTAATAGGAAATGACGAGTCGTGAGGGGAGCCTCCTTTTTGATTGTAAATGGATCAACTTTTATGATCCAACTTGAAGAGATGTGTAAAATATTGGGGAATAGAAAAGTGCTGTCCTATTTTAAGAAAGATTCATGAGATGCTCCTAACATCCACCAATGACTAATATTTATTTATTTGCTTTGGTCTTTATTTGGAGCAAAGGATAGACACGCCAGACCACACAACTTGTCAAGAAAAGCTTCAATTTGTTAAACATCATTTCTCATTTCTTCATTATGTCGTAATGTGGTAATTTGATGGGAACGCAAATATTTACATGAAATTGTCGAAATTGTCGAAGGGAAAAAAGTTTTGCAAATACAGTAAAATCCTCCCCGGTTAATTATTTAATTACAAAGTAATTAATCCTTAAATTGATATGCTTCATTATATTCTATTATGAAATGAGGATTGTTGCAAGGATTTTGTGATTTTTGTGGGATTTTGTCAGCGTCCTTTTTTAAACCACAAAATAAAGTCTTCTTCTTACACTTCTTCATCATCTTGGTGAGAATAAGTTGAGAGAGAGATAGGAAATCAATGAGATTGGATATGATTAAATAAAAATGCCGTCATCCTAATCTTGTGCTGATCACATTTAGGGTAAGGTTAGCAATAAAATGGGAATCATTAGGGGATTTAATTATTAAATGATGTGCGTATCTAATTGCAGACCCCTGTTGTCATTTTTATGTTGACCACCCTCAGTCCTTAAAAAGTTGTGGTTTTTTTTAAAAGAAGATTCTCAAATAACTCGACCACATTATGCAACATAAAATCAATCAAATTACGAGAGCGTGCTTCCCTAAGTTTCTCATATTTTCCGATGAATGAACATTCGAGGGTGATGAAATTGTGTCTTTTCTTGCAACTCCAGCTAATTAATAGGGAATGATGCGGAGTGTGTGCAAGGTGAGACTAATAAGATCCATTGTTGAGGGATTGTGCTTATTTCGGTGGAATAAAAGTTTTTTTTTTACAACATCATTGCTCAATTGAATAGACTGATTAGCCATCTCAACTAGAAATAGACACAATCCCACAATCTCATTAGATGGATGAAGAGAGAAGATGATAAGCCTTTTGAAGCCTCAAAGGTCCGGTAAATCAACCGGAAACCAAAAAAAGTTGCGTCATACAAAAAACTATGTCATCCCGTGGTTTGAAGTGTTTTAAGGTAGCCACCCCCTCCACACAAAGGCAAAGGTTGCATATATACGGAATTGTGTAAATTAAATTGTAATTGTTAAAAGAGCAAAAAAAAGTCCAAATGTGTGATCCAATTCATAAAACTAAAATCAATCAAGCGTCAGATTTGAAGGATTATTTCCCATTTTTTTGGCTCATTGTCCAAAATGTTGAGGGCGATGAGGATGGGAGAGGGGAGGGGACTTTGAGTCTACCTTGATTTGATTTTCCAACAGCTAATTGGCCTAACATCAAGGGAATGAAGGAGGCTACAGTTTAGAGAGTGAGAGTATAAAATCCTCAGGATTTCAGGATACCTACATCATTCTTCTACAACTATTCAAACACATCCCATCCCAAAAACGTTTAGAAGAGGAGCTTGTGATACAAATTGTGATATCCTCAAAATGAAGGTGAGTTGTATAGCGTCATTAAAACCTGAGATTGCTCAAGTTAACGAGAGGGAAAGTGAGATTATCACGTTACCCAATCCGTATCTCATTGTTGTACTCTTTAGTTTCAAAGAGAAAGCAATGCATAACAAGTTTATTGCAGCATTTATTTAGCCCTAAAATGAAGAGATAAAAAAAAACTGCATTTTATTATGCAATCTCATTCTGAATTTATTTATATGTCTCATATTGCCTCAGATCTTGTTGTTTGTTGGGTGTACTTTGGTTGCTGCGGTTGTGGGGGAACCTCCAGCTCAAGGATATAATGGAGGAGGTGGGGGTGGATTCAAAGGAGGATTTAATGGAGGTGGCCCTTCATCCAATTATGGCTCACCATCCCGTTCCTCAGGCCAGCAGCAATCTTCAAGCTACGGAGCTCCTCAAAATCCAAATTATGCTGCCCCATCCTCAAATTATGGTTCCCCTAATGGTGGACAAGGACAATCCTACAATGCTCCAGCCCCTTCAGGAAATTATGGCAGCCCCAATCAAGGGTATCAAGGGTCCCAAGGGGATCAAGGCTTTGCTAAAAATGGAGCAGAGCAACAAGGCTACGCTAAAAACAATGGAGGTGGTGATCAACAAGGGGGCTATGCTAATGCTAGAAATGGACAAGAAGGAGGCTATTCCGGTGGAGGAGAGGGTCATGGGGATGTAAGAACATTTGGAAGGGTCTTTTTGTATCTCCAACTTTGTTCCTTTTGCAGGGACCACCAATGCCCTATAACTTTGCATATGCAGTCAAAGACTATTATGGGAATGATTACAATAGAGAGGAGACGAGTGACGGGAACACGGTCAACGGCCAGTACAAAACCTTACTCCCCGATGGGTAAGGGCTACATTAATTCCTATACATGTTTTAGATTAACTAAGCACTTGCAGTCGTACTCAAATCGTGACCTACACTGCAGACTGGAAGAATGGCTTTAATGCTCAAGTTACGTATGAGGGAGAGGCCAAATATCCTGAGCCAAATAGTAATGGAGGGTATGGAGGAGCTCAAGGGAACTCTGGATCCAACGGTGGATATAATAATCCAGCACCTCAATCTTCCCCTCAACAATACAACCAACAACAAGGCAGTGGGGGTCAACAAAATTATGGAGCTCCTCAACAAGCATATAATAATCCAGCCCCTCAACAAGGTGCTGGAGGAGGACACCAAAACTATGGTGCTCCTCAACAGCAATCTTACAATGCAGGAGCTCAACAAGGAGGGCAGCAAAGCTACGGGGCCCCTCAACAGCAACAACAATCCTACAATGCTCCCCCGCAACAGGGGGCTGGTGGAGGTGCAAACTACGGTGCCCCTCAACAACAATCTTATAATGGGGGACAAGGGCAACAAAGCTATCAGCAATCCTCTTACTCTGCCCCTCAACAACAATCCTACAACTCTGCCCCCCCATCCTCTAATTATGGTTCTCCATCAAATCAATCTCCATCCTATTCTTCTTCTGCCCCCCAACAATCCCCTGCATACAATGCTCCATCACCCTCATCCAACTATGGGTCACCAGCAAGATCTTCCTCCAACTATGGGGCTCCAACTCCAGTACGAAGTTCATCTTCCTCTTATACTCCAAATGCTGGAGGATTTGGAACAAGACTTTCAAAATCTGGGGGAGGATATGGGAACAAATAATGGATCGGATCCTAATCTCTTTCTCAATTCTTCAATCTCTTCCTCATCTCATCTCTTTGGGAAATGGGGCAACAACTGTGATTTATCTGTTTTTACAATCTGAGATGTAATTGAGAAGAGAGGTGGATTTCATTGTAGCAACTTTTCCACACTAATTTCATTCCACTTTTCTTTACAAATATTGGGACATGGGGTTCCTTTGATGCGGAAATGCTTTTTATATTTTTCTATAAATAGAAATATTTGTACACAAATGACACATTTCTTTTGCCATAACATTTGAATAAAATTGTTTTATGAATTGCGAATGGTTTGGAGATGCAACTAATTTGGGATGCTATGAGCCCCCATGATGAGATCACATTCATGCCAAATGAAATGAAAATCAAGACATTTCAATTTCTAACTCTATGCACAATCCATCCCAACATTAAGAAAAGGCATATGAGTAAATGGTGGCCATCAACTTCAGTTCCACTGGACTAGATTGCGTAATAACTTAATTAATAGTTTCCCTTAAAAAGGAATTAATGAGCTGCATGCAATCCGTCCAACACCTTTTGCTATTGTTGAGTGAGATGAAATTAAATTAAAATAGTGATTCTCCTCCAATTCCCAAATGTCCATGGAAGATGGGGATTGACATAGTAAATGCGTTAATTGGCTGACGTTTTTTTTTCAAAACGTTATAAAGATTAGTTTAATAAACAGTGCATAGCCACAACTTCCCCCCATCATGGCTCATCCTTATTTTTTTCCATTTATCATGAATAATGGGTCGTAAATAAAAAGCTAACCTAACGGTGAGCGTCACAGCTCATTGAGTCCTCCGAACTCTTGTCTATAAAGTTTAAGGTGAGATGTAATTATGTGGAGGATGCGGAAGGTTGATCCCGTTCCAAGCCCTAATTTCCTTGTGCATATAATCCTCTTCCCTTCTTGAAGAAGGTGAAGAGAGTTGGTTGAGAAATGGTGATGGGATGTGGTGGGGGCAGTTGTTGGCGTTATTTTGGTTTCTTGTAGGAGGAAGCCTTTTCTGCGTAGGAGAAGAAGAAGTCGAGGATTTGGATCCTCAAGACTTAAAGGATTGGTTTACATATTTGGAGAATGGGGAAGCAAGAAGTTTGGATGGAAATTCCACTCTATTTGTAGATTGTGAAGGGGATGATGAGGATGGAAGAGGGTTAGAAGGTACTGCTCTTCCAAAGGAAGGTGTGAAACAAGAGATCAAGTCAGATGAAGATGTCATTCTTGTAAATAAAGTAACTGGAATGATATTAGATGAGAATGAGGAAGAAGAAGGGAATAAGAATAGCAGCATCCCATTAGAGGATTGGATTCCACAAGATTTAAATGATCTTGGAGAAGATGTTGCGGTTGAAGTGGGAAGAGGGGTGGAAGAGGCACTACGGCTTCTTCCTCATAAAAAAGGTATCCAAATAAAAGCACCATATACAAAAGAGATGGGTTAGGTTAACAAGGGCTTTTTTGTAGTTACTACAGGGAATGGAACAATAGAGACAAGACAACTTCCAATGTACATGTTCCAAGGGCAATACGTCCCTGAGTCCAGATTAAATAGATTTATTGATGGGGCCTTAAGAAATATGGGAAATGAAGTGAGGGGATCACAAATGGATCCAATTTATTTTAGGATCTTACCAAAAGGAAGAGTTGGACATCGACAAGGAGGAAAGCCCTTGAAAAGAGTAAAGAAAAGAAGAAGAAAACGTCCAGGGAAATTAAGAAGACGCCCTGGAAAACGGCGGCCAGGGGTCGGAAGGAGAAGAAGAGAGGTCCAGCAGGCTCGAGCTTTAACTCCAAAACGACGACGACAAATCCTAAAACGTCGAAGACAAAAACTACGGGCAAAACGCCGCCGACTACGTGCCAGAAACAGGAAGAAGAAGAAGAACAGTAAAACCAGATTTTCGCTGAGAAGGAAGAAGAAAAAGAGCAAGACGACAACGAACCGTCGTCGTCGTCGCCGTAATAAAAGGCGCAAAGCCAAAGCTCGTAGACGTCGAAAACGTCGGGCAATGGCAAGAAGGAACGTTGGAGGGGGAAAGGTTGAAGGATTGAGTAGAATTGTTAGAGATGGAG
>JAAOWG010000847.1:0-10512 GCA_036491945.1 Paranurophorus simplex
GAGTTGGGCATTTTTTGAATTAATGGATCACTTCATTATTTAGTTGACCACTTAAAATATCCGATAATTGAATGTGGTGAGCAAATTGCACTGACCATTTTTGATCTATTTTTAATTCCTTTATAGGATAAGGATAACCCAAATTGTGGAAATTCTGATGAGATTAGGTGATGGTAAAAACTCAGAGGAAAACATTCATGAGCTGTTTACATTCTAACTTGATTTTAAAATGTTTAATTAGCCTTTCAACCTCAACCATTACTTAAAAATAATCATTCTTGAGAATGACATTGCTTAAACTAATTTTCTCAAAGGCCAATAATACTTCAACCTTATGGACTATATAAACTAAAATAAATGGAAAGAAACACTATTTTGTTGAAATAGAAATATAGTAAATGAAATATGCATGATGAGAAAATTCATTTGCAGATAAAGATGAAAAGATCTTGGTAATGTGAGGTTATATTCAAGGCCAAAACTATCCTATACAATCCCAATGAATACTTCAGGTATTGTTGTAAAAACCTTTAGGCTGAACCAAATACGTACATACGTCTTAGATCTTATAAAAAAAGGACCTGGACAAGATGAGTGACGACTAGGATGACTCAATGTCTTTTCATATTTGTAATTGCACTTTTATAAAATCACTTGCAATATATTTGTGTAATGCAGATTGCAGTAATTGCAGCTATCATCGACCATGATCCATTATCAGGTTGTTGCATAATGACAATTGAATTTTTTTATTACCTTTGTATTTTATCCTAAATCATAAAATTGTAGAGTATAATATTATCCACTATTAAACAATCTTGATTATCACTTCACTCTAAGTACCAACACTGAAGGTTGCTATCCCAGCGAAAGACCGATCAAGACTAAACCACTTGAGTAGAATGGAATTGGATACAAGTCAAAATGAATGACGTTTACATAAAGTTTACATACTTGTCAATGATTTCTACATTTGCATCGAAGTTTATTGGTTGTGAATATCAGAGATGGAAAGGAGGTTTATATGTACATAAGACATAAGACCAATTAGAAAATGCCACTAATAACTTCAATAATCAAAGTAAACAAGACAACCCTTGTTAGGTATGATTGGACAATTTTAAACTAAATTGTACTCGACCCATAATCTTTAGTGTATCTCGTACACCCAAACAGTGCGAAACGTTATTTGCATCAGATAGTTGGGTATCTCCATAAATTTCTTTGCCTCTACCAATTATGTATATATTTTCTAAATCCAATCCGTCGATTTGAGTTTCACACATAGTATTGTTGTGCATTTTCCATCCATGAAGATGACAAACCTCTTTGGTATACAAGATATATAAATTATTGCTTTACATGCATTTATCTTATAAACCACAGATATATGTACCATTTATACCTTTCATCTCGGAAGCCTTTAAATCATTCCTTGGTATAGATGCCAGCATCAAATATGGTCCTTTATTAATAACAAAGTAGTCGCTGAAATAGCAGTTATCGATGCTTCGTATGCAAAGATCTCCGTCCTCTGAACATTCCACAACTAAAATTTGAAGATCAAGTGGGATTACGTTCACTGGAGTTTTTTGTTTTCATTTCCATACCTGTTAATTTGATGAAACATTTTTTACAAGTTACCGTCATTTTTGATTTTTCTAGGTCATTTTTTACTCCAAAATTAACAGATACTTTCTGATTACTTTGATATGATTCTGATCGTTTTTTGGCAAAATCAGCTTGACTTAAACCCAAGTTTAATCCTTCCAAAAAGCCAGTTTCTATTGATCGAATTATACTGATTCATCAAGCTCCTCGATATATATGCCTAGAAGTATTTTATAATGCAAAATCTTAAAATATTTATTTTACCATTTAGTAATATCTCCAATTCAATTTTCTCTGTAAAACTTTCTTCCCAAAAAGATACCATCATTCCCGTGTATTTACCTAAGATTTCAAGTCTCCCAACATGTTGTTTGAATCTTATGGTCGAGTCGACTAAAAAGTAAAGGAGTTTTATTGAACTTTACACTGATAAGCTTGAATAGCAAAGTAAATTGCAAATTACGTGAAATTTGCTTTTGACCGTAGTATCCTTGATACCAGATTGACAATGACATAAAAGCGATAATAATTGTAATTATAGTGACAACAGTAAAGCCTCCTTCCATTTTAATTAATGGAATTGAGATGATCTTATGTTTTAAGAGAAAAGTATTTATAACAAACTCACAATCTGTAGATCGATGTACTAAGCATCCTTCCATTCCTTCCGATCTTTTTAAATCTGAAACTATTACCAATACAATCATCCAAGATAAGAAATTAGTTGATAATGACATTTGTATAATTTGTTACTTCCTTGAATTACAGTAAAAGATTAGATTCATAGGAGAATAAAGGTGGATATTGGTAAGAAGAGGTTTAATTGAATACAGCAAATCTTTGAACCTTGAAATATGCCTCAACAAAAGAACCCTTTATTCCCCAACAATGCGTCTCTGCTTTTCACTACAATTGCATACATGATCATTTTACACTGATTTTTTTGCAATCACATTGATTAACATTTTTTGAAAGATATGCAATAATAAAATTGGACAATATATCGACAATGAAAAGCAAACGTTTTCTTTTTGTTCTCAACTTTTAATTAATTAATCAAAGAAGAAAGGCCTTAATTATAAATTATACAAAAGCTTTCAAGAGAACTTTCTTCTTGAAGTTCTTGATCAAATGCACAAATTGAAAATCTTTGGATTGTTTAATTATTCCCAAGTTGAATGTTATCATTTTATCATAATAGGCCAGGATAAGCATGTAAACGCTTCCATTATTCATATTCATACACAAAGTAAATATTTCTTGTTGAGGGGTAAATTGAGATGAGGCGGGAAGGAGGAAAATTATGAAAAAATTATTTAAATTCCTCCTCCACCAGAATTTGTCGAATAATTTGGTGCGCCGTTACTCCCAACCTCCTCTCCCTTCCGTCGTTTATGCAGAAAAAGTTAAAGCAAAGCAACTTATTGAAGATAAATATCAAATTGAAGTTGTAAAGGCATTTGATAAGCTACAGGAGAAGTTAAAGGAGTACAAACCTCCAAAGAGGACAACGCTGGGGAACCTATTTAAAGGAATATTTGGAGATAAGAATCATGTGAAGGGTAAGGGATAAGAGGCAGTACATTTTGTGATTATGATGCTTTTGTAGGCTATCCTAAGGGCTTGTATATTTGGGGAAGTGTGGGTGGAGGAAAGACAATGTTGATGGATATGTTTTATGATGTGGCTCCTGTTGAAAGGAAGTTAAGAGTACATTTTCACTCATTTATGTCAGATGTGCACTCAAGAATTCATAAAGTTAAACAAGCAACGGTACATAAGTTAAAGAAGATTAAGATTATAAATAATAATGAGATTATAGGTAAATACTGTGGAAGTTGGAACAAAACCATCCGTTTATGATCCCATGCCGCCAGTAGCTGAGGAAATTGCTGAAACAACGTGGCTCCTTTGTTTTGATGAATTTCAAGTTACGGATATTGGGGACGCAATGATACTTAAACGACTATTCACAGAACTATTTAGTCGGGGAGTTGTAGTGGTTGCAACTTCTAATCGTCCACCAGATGATCTGTACAAGAACGGTTTACAAAGATCAAATTTTGTACCCTTTATTCAAATTCTTAAAGATCATTGCGACGTTGTAAGCTTAGAATCGGGAATTGATTATCGTCAGAAGAATGCGAGTAGAAGCAATGTATATTTTATCACAGAACAGTGTGACGCGGACGCAGAAATGAATAATTTATTTAAATTCCTTGCCTCAAAAGAAAATGACACTGTTAGAGCTAAAATATTGACAATTAAAGGAAGAAATGTCACCTTTGAGAGGACATGTGGTCAAATAGCAGATTGTACATTTGAAGAATTATGCGATCGGGTAAGCAGTGCAAATTTACGATTGTTTTGTAATGTTTGTTGAGACGTTGGGTTTATTGTACAGCCTCTTGGTGCTTCCGATTATTTGTCAATGAGTCAATATTTTCATACCGTGTTTATAAGGAATATACCACAACTCAACCTAACAAAAAAATCCCAGGCTAGACGTTTTATAACATTAATTGACACCCTTTATGATAATAAGGTAAATATATTTTTGCCGAAATTGCAGCATGAAAATTAAAGTGAAATTCATTTATAGGTGAGAGTTGTGATATCGTCCCCATTTGCTTTAACTCACATATTTCGAGATGGTGAAAGAATAGAAGGTCCACCTCTTGATGACGACCGCAAGTTGATGGATAATCTTGGTCTTGAAATGAATTCCCCAGATGCAAATACCAGTATTTTTACAGGAGAAGAAGAACAATTTGCTTTTCAACGAACAGTATCAAGATTATCCGAAATGCAAACAAAGGAATATTGGAATGCTTGGGAGAGAACAAGATAAATGATTATAGCCAGCGTTAGTATTAAATTTTAGTTGCAACGAATGAGTCAAACAAGTCAAATTAAACCTAATTAATGACCATAGTGCTTTATATTATGAACAAGAAATACCATCTGTTTCTTGAACTGCCTGTTTTAAAGAAACGAATAAACTTGAGAATGGTGCTTAAAACTATCACTTTAATATTATTTAGTTGACTTGCCATAATAATCTTAAATATATCACATATAGCATGAACCCCGGCCTTCAAACTATTATGTACTCTAATATGATGTTATTACTCAATCCTCTTTTGCATCTGGTTACTGGTTAGGTTATCAAGTTTTGTTTTATTCAACCACTAAAGTTTATTATCTTAACTCACAACCCACTCATCAAACCCTGCAAAATGCCAGGATCTGATCAACACATCTTAAACCCTGGAACAACATTTAGTAATACTTTTTTCAACTTATTTGTAACTTCCAAATTGCAATTCACATTGTGTTATCTCAATTTAGATTCAAAATGGATCCAAAGTAATCCTATAAATGAAACATATATAAATCAAAAAGCTAAAAGCCTTGTTTCAACCAAAAGTCCTTTAGTAACTGGAGATGTAAGGGCAGCATGGTTACTTAAGGCCGTTAGTTGCATTGACCTAACCACCCTTGCTGGTAATTCAATTGTCATATTACACAATATCACTTTCCAATTACCGTATGTCGACAGGAGATGACACAGAAGCTAATGTCATCCGATTATGTCACAAAGCAATCAACCCATTACGAAGAGACATTGTTGAAAAATTAAATCTGGACTTTGGACCTCTGACCTGTGGTGCAGTATGCGTTTATCCAGCGCGGGTGTATGATGCTGCGACCACATTAAAAGATGCAGGGTCCTCTCTTCCAGTTGCAAGTGTAGCTACAGGGTTGGACTCAATTGAATTGATTGATAAACTTAGTATAAATAATATCTTATGTATATGTAGATTCCCTACAGGACAAACATCCCTTGGAGTACGTCTCGCTGAGATTAAAGACGCAATTGGGTTTGGTGCCACAGAGATTGACATCGTTATAAATCGACGTCATGCAATTTCCCACGATTGGCAAGCTCTTTACGATGAATTGACGCAAATGAGGAATGTCTGTGGTTCAACTATTCATATGAAAGCGATTCTGGCTGTGGGAGAATTATCATCCCTTACTGAAGTTTATCAAGCCTCCATGGTGGCCATGATGGCAGGATCAGATTTCATAAAGACATCAACAGGTTTTACTAGAATCTCGTTATATTCTAACTTTTAATTTTTAAATTCAGGAAAGGAAGCAAATTTTAACGCAACTATACCGGTTGGATTAGTTATGTGTCGAGCTATAAAAGATTACGAGTCCTTAACCGGCTACAGGGTTGGAATTAAGCCTGGTAAGTATTGAATTTAATTTCCAATCTGTAACTGAGCTGATGCTGATATTTGTAGCCGGTGGACTACGAATTGCAGCAGATGCCATCAACTGGTTAATCCTCGTCAAAGAAGAACTTGGAGATGAGTGGTTGAGTTCAAAGCTTTTTAGAATTGGTGCATCAGGTCTATTATCAGATATTGAACGGGAATTGTATGCATACGCATTTGGATATTATCCTACACCCAATTCTTTGCCAATAGCATAAATAAATGGGTCTTAATGTTGATCAAGAAAAGTAATAAAATTATGCATTTCAGTTGTTAATTATTTGAGTGAGTTATTGATAATTACGATTGTGTTGATACATCTATTGTTTGTTAATGAATGGTGTGGACTCCGACTCAATTAAAAGCATTTTAACCAATTAATTTAACCTTCTTTGTCTGGAAAACGAACATAGATAGAGATCTGCTTTATTTATGGGTTCATAACATCGTAGAAAAAAAATTTGTGGCGTCATTGTCTCTCTAAATTTTGTATTTATTGTGTACATACAGTGATTCCATTTAATTGTTTATTTTTTAAATAATTAAATTAATTTTACAACCAATCCTTCAGCATTCACCGTCACTTAAATTATCAGTTAGTTAAGCCTTATTCCACCTACACCATTTTGGATCTTTTTTATTAGCATGGTACGAAAGCCATTGATGCATTTCTACAAACAATCTATAACTCCAAATTGTTTGCTAAGTATTTATTTATACCTGTAATTCGAGAATAAAGGCCAGGTTTATGCTTTTGTGCACATCCTTCTCCCCAGGAGACCACCCCTATTTGCCACCACTGTTTATTTGATTGCAATACCAAGGGACCTCCACTATAAATAATTTATCAAGCTTCTTTTGTATGTATGCATGTAATCATCTAAATCCTACCTGTCTCCGGTACAAGCATCTGTAATTTTAAAGCGTTATTACTTCTTCCTCAATGTAAAGACCCTATACCTTTCTTTCCTTCGTCATATCCAGCACACAACATCCTTTGGGTCACAGCCCCAGGTAACCAACCCTGAAATTAAAATTAGAATTAAATTTTAGAGATTATAGAGATTACCTGACAAGTTGACAAAGGGATAACAGGAACGGCCAATTTTTGAAGGATTTTTGTCGTGCTTGCTGCCCTTTCATCGGGTTTCCCCCATCCAACCACCCAAGGCTTTTCACCCTCAAACGTTAGGTTAAAACTATTTGGAGGTGGGAGGCAAATGGGGGTAGGAGCATTCGCATCTCCTAGATCAATCTTCTTTTCCAGACGAAGTAAAGCATAGTCATAATCATACACATCGCTGAATAGGGGATGCATAATTATTTCTGCAACTTTGTATCGTTGTGTTTTTTCTTGTTCGTCAGTGACGCTTTTGTGATCCCAGCCTCGTCCACGAATAGATCCTTCTTCCCTAAATTCCACGTTATTTGAACACCTTCCACAAAAAAGAGTTTACCCAAGTTTTGCATTTTTATTTGCATTTTCTTCCAGATTCATGTCCAAAAGGTAAGCATGCATTAGTACTTCAATTTCATCGGCCTTCATTTTATCAAACCAGAAGCAATGAGACTGTGGATAAAGTTGAAACAAAAAGCAAACAAATAAATCCAAATGCATACTGCTGTAAGAATGTATCTATCATTGATCTTAAAAAAAATAAAGGAAACAAAGAAAATTAAAAACCATAAATTATACTGGAAATATAGGGACTCACTAGGGAGGCTCCACATTTTGGAACCCTTGTGCCAGTATAAACTACTGCAGCTTGCCAAGGGAATTCATTCATTTTTGCGTCATCACCCCCCACAATTCGATCATCCTTGTTTTGAAGACCACAAACTATTGGAACCAGGAAGTCACAACAAATACAACTCTCAACAAGGAACTTACCGCATCGAGAATCTTCCTTGGGCTTAAAACCCAATGGAAGTTGCAACACATCTTCATAATAAAACTTTTTTTAAAACTTTTGATATCAAAGCTTACTTGAATCCTTGGTGCAGGAGGCCGTACAGGAAAAGGGATTTGTATTTTTACCCACAACAATTCGTACAAAAAGGTCCCTAGCTCCGGCCGAAGCTACAAGGGGTTTATCAAATTTAATATTGCTGCAAAGCTTGAGCTCTCCACCAACTCCATCGGATGCCAAAAAATATTCGTCAGTACAATCCTCATCCTTCTTCATTTTAATGGCTTGACATGTGATTTGAGGTTTGCATTCTGTGTCTCCCTAACAAAACCAAGATGATAAGGACCACACCCCTTCCTTTTATATTTGCCAGAACATACGAACAAGGCCCATTCACAAGGCTCCCCTGGTATAGCCCCTTGAGAGGATAGCTCTAAAGGAGATTTCTGCTTTGTAAATTGAAACCCTTGACCACATTTTGATGCTGGAAAAAACCTTTAAGTTTTGCTTTACTTTCACAACTACCTACGAGATCCTCGTTTTTCTCTAATTGCTTCATCCCCTTGTGCATGAATGAGGATGGTTGGAACCCCCTGTTCCCAAATGCTCTATATTAATGCTCTAATTGCTCTAAATATCATGAGCAACTTACCAATATTATTATGAGGAAAAATGAAATTAAACCTAAGCCCCACATATTGTAAGGATAATAAAATGAAGTTAATTTAATTTGCTTCCTATCAATAACATTACATTGTGTTTAACAAATCTAAACAAATTGGTCATTAGAAATTGAGGATATTGTCACAACAAGGACAATTGAGTCATTATTCATTGTTTCAAAGAACTCATAGAGTCATGTTTGAAATATAAATAGAGCAGTGGATAATCACCTTCAACTTTGAGCATAGACATTACGTAATATAATGTGGACTGATGATGAGAAACATTTGTTACAGGATAACACATTTGAATTTATGTAAAAGCAATGCTTCATTTTTCATGCAACTTATTGACTGTTTGTTCTTCGTGTGAAAATCCTCCTTACTTTATGAATTCAATTCCATCAATTATGCAAAAATAAGTATTATAGGGGACTCGACCAAGGATATCTTGAAGAGTAATCGAAGGTGGTCCCATTTCCACACCTTTGCTAAAGGCCCTTTTAGTCACTTATTCTTCTTCAACAGGATAACTTTGGTTTTCAATTTTGCTGAAAAAACCCTCATTTTCATCAAGATTCACAAATTATTCTACGATTTAGCTATACAAAATTTATTTAAGCAGTGAAATATAACTAAGTGGTAAGCTTCTTTTTATTTTTGATACATGCATTCACTAAACATGAACAGAATCATGAGCAATAGCATAGCTTCCCTAATTCACCTATAAGTCACTAATTGCTTAAAATATCAAATTATTATTTTTGGAGTTGTATTTACTCAAAAGAATAAAAATACCACAAAGTCCACATTACATTACTAATTAATTGAAGATTATAGAACAATGGAAATCAATTAATCCATTTAATCTATCCTTGAAATGAAAGGGAACTCTCAACCTCAAAACAAGTTGTGCGAATATTATCGTGAGAAAATATCTTGTCCAGTTCACACTGCATTTTTTACCTTAATCGATTGTAGCTTAATGATTCCCCCATAATTAATGCTCTTAATTATTATCAATGGTAAATGAACACTAAATTGACAAATGCACCCTTGAAATCCTCAGTTAGCTTATGAGAATTACTCAACTTGGATTAATTAAGCATCGGAAATTAATCCATTTGCCTCTTTTCTCACTTTATAGTTGGAAATAATTTATTTTGTGGCTAGCTATACAATGATGAGCACCCCAGCCTTGCTCGTCCTTCTTTTGTCCACAATAACGGGGGCTCAATTTTACTCAGATTATGGCGAAGGGGGTAGAAGACTTCCTCATTCGTACTCAGAACCATTTGAAATTCCAATAATTTATAAGGACACGGTAAGTCCTTGATTTTGTAGGTTGTAAGCTGTACTGTTTAGTTGCAGAACTATCCTGCATCTTATCCTGTGGCTCCTTTAATCTATGAAGTTGCATTAATGCGTCCCATAGAACCAATGCCAGGGACGAAAATCGTCCCGCTTTATATGATCCCAGAAGATTCATTTGTTGTTAATCCAAACAGCGTTTACTCTCGTGCAAAGGTACAAATAAGATATTTACTAACGTATATTTATACTTTAATTGCGTATTTTTTGCAGCGTTCTGCTGACCACCACCACCAGCAGCACCCCCACTACCACACCCACCCCCACCCCCAACACCCCCAAGGTCTCCAAGTCAATATCAAATACCCAGAATATTATGGTCTCACCGATGGTCATCATATTCCTGCGGTTGAGATACCCCTTAATAAACCCATGGTTGTGAGACAGATTGAAATAAATGTTCAAGCCCCAGAGGGATTTATGGTTCCATTTTATTCCGATGATAGGCAATGGCCTTATCCGATGACGACGGGTTGTCTTGTGGCAGCAATTCCAAGAAACACTTATGTATCAGAGGATAATCCAATAACAATTAGGAGATTGTTTGCCGTGCCAAGTTTACCAGAGTATCCATCCCATCGCCTGGCTTTTCCAAGTCATGGCCAACTCCCATACCCACACCACCCACATGCAAATCAAAGGGGTACTGTGTCCCTTAATTTTTATCAA
>JAAOWG010000848.1:0-10501 GCA_036491945.1 Paranurophorus simplex
CCTGATTACATAGATGCCCATATAGATGACCTAAAATGGACCTGGGACCTTTAAAAAAAGGTCAAAGGTCAAATTTTCAGTTTTTGTCAGATTTTCAACGGGGATCAATAATTTCATGGTCGTTGTTACCTTACAGCGCGCGCTCATTTCTCGTTTACGCGCGCGCGTTTCGCGCTGACGCGTGCGCGTTTCTCGTTTAGGGCGCGCGCGTTTCTCGCTTACGCGCGCGAATTTCTCGCTTAAGCGCGGACGCATCTCTTGGTTTCACCCCTTGGTTATACTATTCTTATAGATTTATTATGTTATTCGGATTAATCTGCCATACTTGTTGATCAATAAGTCAAATTTCACCATGAAGCTAAACAACAAGTACCCAATCATATCAGTGTATTCCTAAACAATGTAAAATATGATTATATGATTATATGACTATTTCACGACATTTAATTTATGATCAAAATCACAAATTTTCATTAAGTGGAACTGATCGTTAATTTTGCATGCAAGTGGATACCATTATGGAGGAAAATAATAAATATTCTATTGTTTACTATATGTACTTGGTATTTATCAACATCAAAACAAAACCACTGAACAATTCATATAAACAGTTATAGATAACTGTGGTGTAAAGCACATTAATAAAATGTTCGTTAGGCCGCTATCTTTTGTCATGAAGGAGACGAAATAAATGAAAAGTTTGCACTATTTTAATGTTCGGAATCATAAATTGAAATTCACATTGTTGGGTTTTGCACTAGTAAAATGAATTTTTTCTGATTAAACATGCAAAAACATTTCAACATTGAAAGCAGACATGATTTCAAAGTTGTCTAATTTAAAAAAACAGATTTTATCATCTTTTCCCATTATGTGATGATCATTCCATCCAACCTTTATTATTAAATGAAAATAGACGTACCTCCACTACAGCGTTTCCTTCTGACACAAATCGACACAAATCCAGCTTGCTTTTATGAAAGTCAAAGATTAAACGTGAGGGAGCAATATTTCTCAAAGTAAAGGGATACGCGATAAGCTTTTCGCTTTTCAACGTAACATCCCGTTTGTTGAAACTTTACTGAAACTCGTGTGTAGTCTACAGGAAATAAACAAGGGCATCTTATTTGGCTGTAAACATCAGAACACAACGTTTCGTTCCGTTTCAATCCATGTTGCACTTCTGGTAGCAAGACTGTGATTTATGATGGAGGAAAATTTACTTTCATTTTTGCTCCCACTGGTTTTTGGCACCCATACAGAACTCTTTAACAGCTTACTTTCTACTTTATCATCAGTGCCAATTTTTTTAGAGTTTAGACTGACGAAATTATGAATCAATATTTCAAAGGATTTCAGCCATTAAGATTTTGTATTATATGTATGTATGTATGTATATTAAAATAGATAGCGTTATGAATTTATTTCCCTTCATTTAATGACATGGGAAACCTTATTTTACGACCAAGATTTCTAGTTCATGTGAATATCATTAGTATCTTCCTGAAAGGAGGTTTGATCATAAATCTTGCAACAGAAGGGAGAATCTTTTGTCCTTAAGGGACATAAATTATGTAACTTTGATACTAACAAATCTTCATCTTTAATGTAAAGTGAGCTAGTTAGAACAAGCCAAATAACGTAAACGAATTGCTGCAATTTCAGAGTAGAAAATTTATAGTCAGCAAGGATAGCTAGTAATAGCTACATACATACGTAGTAGTGCGACTTATGCAGATAAACTAAGCTCCTTCCACTTTACACTTCTTCCAACAAGTCATTAGTACACTAGAGTATCTGCTTAATGAGTTTGAGAATGAGATTGAGGAGGTACATATACTTTCCTGATTTTTACTGCTATTCTTTCCTTCAATTCAAATCAGAGAAAGTGTGGTTGTCTCAACATAAAGAAGCCAATTTTATCCCATTCAACAAAAAACCTTCACAAAAGACTTTGTTCTGTTGTTAATTGGAGTTGTCAACTTGCTAAGCCACCAGAACATTAAGACTTTACCGTTGCCTTTCCAACTTATTTTTTACTGCGTCTAAAGTTAATCAGGGAGTTTGAAAAGTTTGAAAAATATGAAAGTCTGATCCCGTTAAGCTCTACTTCTCATCAACATCAGTTTTCCACCAACATCATATATAATTTGGGTGAAAGTGAATGAATTTCGGAAAGACCGTCCTTGTGAACAAAGTTAGAATAATCCCTTTGCGAATGAAAGTTGTTAATTGAGATTAAAGTTGGGAGTTGAGAGTAAATCTCTTGAGTAAAAGCAGTGCTTTGAAACTTTTCACTAAATATTTTGTAATTGAGGTTGCCCACTGAGGTACAGCTTTCTCTCTCACTCCAGGATTTACATATAATCTTGCATTTAGTTCAAGTGTATCAAGTTGCTTGGTATTAGTATCTTTAGTTTCAACAAGCTACACATGTACAATTATAACAAAGAAACTCAAGGGTAGATAAACGATAATTAAATTTTGGCTTTTATTAATGTGTACATACTTTCACTAATTAGACGATTATGTTTCAAATAAATTCTTTAATATTTCATGATTGGAAAATTTCTTTCACCAATATTATGTAGATACAGTAAATATATCCAGCCACCATCCAGCTTTAATTTTTAATTTTAATTCTATACCTGTAGTGGTAGTCCAGCTTGTGTTGATTGATAGCTTGTAATAATGATTGAAAAAAATGGAAAAGACCCTAACATTTGAATCGAAATGATATCAATTGAAAATTGAAATCGCTATTACACCACGAATGAGCTTTCATCAATCTTCCATTTCCCATCCTTACCTCGGCAGGATCAAATTGTATGCCTTTCTTACAAAAAATCTAATCTTTCTCGTTTATTCATCTGTATTTTGCTTGAAAGGAGTATTCTAATGTAGAATTTTATTTAAAATGAACATGTTTAAAGCCTTCTTTTATCAGAAAATTGAATACGCAGAAAAAAAATAATCCTACTCGTGCTCTCAACTATAGAATAAGGATTTCAGAATTCGATTGACTGAACTAAATACGACGAATTAGAATAGACATACCTTTAGAGACGCAAAGAAATAAATAACATTGGTAGAACTAGATAGCGGAACTTTATTGCCTATATCCTTCATTTCATTTCTTTGGTATTTCAAAAACACATGGGAAACTAAAAAGAACTATAAAAGAAATCGATTATATAGTTTTAGTTGTAAATACATTACATTGAAGAAAAAAGGCAACACGTAAAGATTTCATATAGCTGTCCTTATGTGTTTTGCAAATCGCTTGGGTGACATTGAGCACATTACGTAGAAAACGAGGAAACTATTGAAACTAACAACTCAATTATCTTAAATCGATTTATGTCGTAATGTTTACTTCATTTATCATTCGCGAAAGTATATTATTACTGACTTGGAACTAAATTGTCCACCTGATGAAGTGTAATAAATCAATTTTGAAGTCATGTGAATCGCTATCATACTTCAGCAGAAGTCTAGATATTAAAGAAGAGGTACTTTGTCAGGGTATTATAAAGTATGATGCTATCGATTTTAAACTGATGCCCATTGATAACAAGACTAGGAGTTGCTTGATATCTTTGTTAAAAATAACATAACATTAAGTTACCAAAATTAATAATTTGTTTGCACATCAGAAACACAACATCATGTGAAGATAGTTTCTCATGAAGAAGTGACAAAGATAAAAGTGTACATTAGCTAAGTGTTTGCTTAAATTATAGTACCTGACAGTTGTAAGAACGACGTTTAATGGATGATATCAACAACATTGTTATTGAGATATGAGTCTTGTTATTCGTAATAAAACATGATCAAATGAAGGTTGAGCATGCATGGATAGTTTTTTTATTACCTTTCGGGTATGATAACTAAAAGTTGCTAAAGTTTTATAAAGTTTGACACAAGTTCTTTTAAGCGTCTATAATGTTTTTGTAATTTGCGTCATTAAAGTTTCTGTTATATACAGTAGAGATAGAAAGATGGATAATGAAATATAAGGAAGGAAATAGCACTTCATTACTATATCTTTAGCGCAAGTAAGAAGTGTGAGGGAAAGTGTATTATTTCAACATTCTCAGCCTTAGAAAAGAGAACCAGATCTTTTTCGAACTTGTAAACCAAACACAGAATAAAGTTCTACACTTTTCAGGATAGCAAATTCATCAAATGTTTCCTTCCTTTCTTCTTTCCTCCCTTATCATGCAATCCTGGATGAAAAGTAAAAGCAAAGTTGGCTTCCTCTGTTGTTCAAACTATACATAAATACATAATGTCCACCTTCTGGTGACACGCATTGACAAAATTTATTAAAGTAACAACAGTGCACATTTGTTATCAGTTACACAATATTTTAACAATTTTTTATCACTAAAAGGTTTCCAAATAAAATGTAGATTAGGTATTGAAGGTTCATATTTCAAAACAAAAATCCGAAATGGAAGCTTGCTTGGGTATGAAATTTGAAATTGGATGAATGTATTTACCTTGCCTTGGGTTATAAAAACACTCAATGCAGATGAATTTCAACTTGTTTCATTTTTAGTAAACTTTTTCTTGGCGGAATACCATGTCGCTATATCTAAATACATCAAATCTTATCTATTTACTTTTACTATAATTATTCAGTAATTAATGATGTGACAACACAGTGAATAAATACTAGAAATATGTATGCATCTACCCAAACTCCTGGATTATACCAGCAAACAAATTGCGTAACACCACTACAAAGATGTGTCGTTAATTTTCCATCAATTTTGTTTTTGTACTGCATTGGAAGCAGACATAAACATTGAAAAAGTAATTCAAGAACTCAATTCCGAGATGTGCTGCATTAAAAGTTTATTTCATGACTGAAAAAGACTGTTATTTGCTCATTCCGATAGAAAATGTTATTCCGTCACTCACAAACGTGGGGATTTCTTTAAAAAGCTCAACTGATGTCTTAGAAAGTGTGCACAACGCACATATATTTAGAAGAAGGGAAAAAAGACATGCTTCAGAACAAGCATAGTCTATTAGTACTTTTAGAGAGGTCTCGGCTTTTCTTCGATACACTTTCAACAGATAACCGAATTTACAGATCCACTTTAGCCAAGTACGAATTTGAAGTAAAAGTTGCTAATATACTTAGACAGTCCTGTACAACACAGATGGGCAAAGCAACAGAGTGGCTTTGAAAGGATATGAAACATTAAGATACAT
The DNA here is from genome assembly GCA_036491945.1 of Paranurophorus simplex. Taxonomy (NCBI): domain Eukaryota; kingdom Metazoa; phylum Arthropoda; class Collembola; order Entomobryomorpha; family Isotomidae; genus Paranurophorus; species Paranurophorus simplex. The sequence goes on from JAAOWG010000848.1 coordinate 5,227, forward strand.
ACATACGTATTTATCGATGGAAGCTGACATTACTCGATTTTCATTACACCATCGGCCTTGATATTTTAGATTCTTGTTGTGACCTTCTTGTCTTGTCTCAATAATAGAGGATGCTTAATCCTGTCTCGACCATCGTTTAGTAATGGCTATGCTCATGGTCATCGTCTTTTATGCACTATATTTTAACCACTTTCCAAAGCTTTTCGTTTATGTCATAATAATCAAGAGAAAGTAGATTAAAAGTGATGGAGCGACAGATACAGATAAAAGCAAAATATAGAAGGTCTTTCCATGTTATTTGTTCAGCTTTCTTTTATTACGGGAAAATAAGAATGGAGTGAAGCGTAGAACTAAAAAACAGAACATGGTGCTATACCATGATATTTTATTGGTGTTTTTGAAGTATTACAGAGATAATTTCTTTCCGTTGACTAAACCACACTCCTGGATGGATATATTATTAGAGACAAAAGGAAGTAAAATGAAAAAAACAAATGCTTTCAATTATTTCCCATCTGTTGGATTCTAAAATCCAATAAATGTTTTTTCATTTTATTTCATTCCATCTCAATTTCTTTCTTTCCTCTCTCTACTCAAAAGAGAAAGCTAAAATAAATTTTTGTCATCCGAAATTAAATTGTTGCATTGTCCAGCCAGGAACAGCACAAAAGAGAATATGCAATAAAGTTTATTTCAGTAAAACTTGTAGAAAAGGATGGACAAACCCGTTTAATGTAGACATTCACATGGCGCATTTCTAACTTTGTATGATTCCATTAATTATCTGCTAAATTGCTTCCCTGGGAAAGTTTAGCTGCACCAGAAAATCCAATTGGGCAGTATTTGAGTGAAATATCTCAACTTTTCCTCACACTTTAACCCCTCATGCGTTCCTCTATTACAAATAATGTGTACATTTCCTACAGGATATGATACGAAATTGACGGCAATTGTCCCTTAGTCAGCACTCTTTTTTTCAAACTACAACGCTTCTGTCTCATAACTCACGATAAAGTTCAAAGTCAACCCTGACATTTCACATTTATGAAATTGGTAGACAAACGGTCGTAAATAGGATAATTTGCTTACACTTCATTTGTCCCACAAGGATTTTCTCCAAATATTTCTTACTCTTCACGCAAGAATGAATATGAATCTAAATTTTGGTTTATTTCTATTCCATGGTTCATGGGTAGAGGTTGGAAAATTTCTAAACCATCTTCAGATCATTAGTCGATGTCACATTCACTCCTATTCGTCATCATCATCACATCATTGTGTGTTTCATGGTTGTGTGAAGAAGAAATGTTGGAAAGGGTGGAAGCTCCGTAGTTTTTATGTTAGGTGGGTGAGAAAGACAAGTGGAAAGAAATCAAATACGTGATCTGAAATCAATATGTTGGCAGCAAATTGGACGCGTATTCAACGAAAGAATTTTTTTGTGTGAATATATTGTAAGCAAATGTTTGAATGTTTTCCCCTTCCTGCGCTTGCATTTACCACAACCTGGCAAGGCATGCATTGTTACGTGAATCTCCAATCCTTCTATATTTACAAACGAACGGAATAATGGGTAAATTCTATTTTCCGTTTTCATTGTTCACTCAAAACTTTCACTCGTTCTAGAGCAATTACCGTGTTTTCTTAAACAAAGTCTTTTTCTTTCTTTTGTAATGAATATTCGGAGCAATTTGCTTTTAAAGAACTTGTTTAAGGCAATACCGTTAAATTAACTGGAGGGTAATTCACGCTGGTTTGAAATTACTGTAGAATTTTAAACAGCCAATTAATTTCAGGGCTCAGAGGGAGCTCAAATTTTTCGAGTTTCATCAGCTTAACCAAATCACTCAAGCAAGGCGGAAACTGTAAGGTGAAAGTGAAGCCTGAGGTTTTAAGAATATGACTGAGGATTACATTCTTCTTACACTTGAAGTCATACCAGCATACCATAACAGCAATTTGCATAAATACGATTCGTTACAGAATAAAATTAGCAAAAGAAGTGATACTTGAACAGGCTTACACATTTATTATATATATGCCATTCTTATAACATATATAAATATATAAATAGTTACAACATTCTATTAAATTAAGAATATTCTATAAATTAAGAATCCTTTCAATTTGATTGGAAATGATTGAAATACAAACTCATGCTTTCTCCCATTGATATAATTAAGCTTCAGTTGTTCAGTCGTAGGACTGGGACTAACTCTCATGAATTGTCATTAATCCTTTACTCCCCTTAACTATTGCAATTTACTGCATATGTATACTTTGTTATTGGAATGAGAGATTAGTTGAGTCTCTTGGAGTCATTTATTTATTGGTGAGTCGTGAAAGTAACTTTATCCGCTATTCCCTCAACGTGAACGTTTAATTCAATAATTATCCAAATTCCAAGCTCAGTCATGAGGAACATAAGGAATAGTTTGTGATAAGAGACATTACAAAATTCCACTTCTTTTTTTAGGAAACGCAAATTAAGAATGATTTAGGAAAACATTTAGACTTTCTTCATTACCATTCCTGATTCAAGAATCTCAATGTAGAAAAGAAGTTTAGAGTGAACTGAAATCTCTGCATACAAATCTTAAATTCTTCGTCTTTTCCTTTCATTCTCTGAATTCTTAGTTATTATTGAAAGAGAGAAAAGTAAAGTGAAGATGAGACTGCATCTGAAGTTCTATGATTAGATGCTTATTCGCTTGTAGACAAGGGAAATTTCACCTTTGCTTTCCTTCTTTTTCTATATGAATTTCATGATCGTTGAAAGCAATGTCCTGAAGCTGTACTTTATTCAACAGGGGTAGAAACCTTAAGTCAGTGGTGTGGATTAAAATTGTGAGGATGTGACTCGTTTTCCCTTCCTAACCACGACCCTCGCTCGTTCTTCATGATTTTCTAATTACAAAAGTTCTCCCACATTCTAAACTCTAGTGAAATTCAATGCTCAAAATTGGTTTCTGAGTTTGATGAATGAACAATTTTCATTCGACGTCTTTTGTCGCCAACACCCATCCAACCAAATGCTCATTGGAATTGATGAATTGTGGGACATAATTTCAGTGAAAATTGCTTCTTGGTTGATTATTCAACATTCTTTGACGTTTCACAAAATGGGTTTTTCTAAATAAACATTTGGGAGGTTGGACTCGAATTTAATTTGTGGCAGAGTGTGCAATTGACAAGCCAACTCTTTAAGGAGTTCTCACACGACTTAAAACTTGTAAGAGATTTTACTACTTTGTGAGAATGCTAATGAAACTTGGGTGAAGGTGTTATGGGTTGGTTAAAGTTATTAAGCCTATCTTTACGTTTTTATGCTTGTCATTCATGTATGGTGAAATCTTCAACGACAAGTTGCAAAGAGTCCCCTCTTGCAATAGTTTAAAGTGAGGTAATAGAATTAAAAATTTAATAAATGAGCAACTTATTAAAAATCCAATTAAACAAATTATGTAAACAAATGGGAGTCAATTTAAACGCTTTTCACAGGAGAAAACTAAATAGACATAAAAGTGAAACTCAATGAGATTTATATCCCCGTTACTTATTATTTGTCAGAAACTCTGTAAAATACATGTGCCTCAATATTATTTATGAGGAATGGGCGTGACTCAAAGACATCCAACACACGTCTGCAATTACAAGGCTTGAAAAGACCTAAAGCCCATGGGAATCGTCGTCATGTTTTCTAATATCAAGGAGCCACTCAATCGGCCCCACTACTGTGTTTTGTGGGTGAAAGCAAAACACATCAATTCCTTCTCCTCTAATACATCATATTTTGTACTTGCAATTTGTGTACTTTGGAGTGAAACATAGCCAGTGATTCTTTGGTTGGAACTCAATGCGATGAGTGAAAGTCTACAGGGATACATGTCAACGGGATATTTTACCATGAGAGACCATGATTCTTCACGTATTACTTCATGGACGGAATCATTTTAGTGGAAAACAAATTACTACAACATACCACGATACCACAAAGTTAGAATGTCTAGAGAAATGAATTAGTAAAATAGGTTTATACATTTATATCTCCTGCAGAGTTATTAGAGCGTTCCCTCGTGCTAAACGAAACCGAGAGTAAAAGCAAGTCATTACATTACATATGTATGTACATACAGACATACGTACATACATATAGAATATTCTGGTGTGTTGTTTTATTTTTAAAAATAGGACTCGTAAAAATAGGAGTAGCATGGATATTTTAAGGTGGATGTAAGAGAAATATTTTAAATATTAAATTGATTAGGCGTGATGATGACTTTAATACATAGGTTAACGGTTAGCATGCTTTTACTTTTAATTTCACTTAATTACCAAGTAAGGCATAGAATACAAGTCAATTTCTATTCTTTGGAGTTTTGCTGCACTCTAAACTCTCTAACTCTTTTCCAAAGATTAGATTACACTTGATATTACTTTAAAGTACAAATTCTCAGTCGATTGAGCACAATTCTTTTCTTTTTTTTTGAAATATGCAAAAAGTTTAGTAACATCTGTCACTCTAAACCTTTTAGATTTTTTCATAAGAAAAGCGATCTATGACTTTCTCCAAATTGGAATTTGTTCTACACTTTTCCCCCGATATCATTTTAGCTCCAAAACATGCAAACGTAGTGATAGATTACGAGATATTAAATGAAGGAGCTGATTCTTATCAAAGTTTGAGAAATGCATGACTTTTGACTTTTTAGACAAACTTTCCTAACTTCAAGTTTTCATTTTATAGAAAACTCTGAAACTCCAATCAATCACTCGACAATGTTTATAAAATTATACGGGCTCTTCTTTGTCATAAGATTTTGTATTTTTACAGCATACAATATATATATTTCAAGGTGCAATTTAAATTTTGACACTTATTTTATTATGCTTTCTCTTTGTTGCTAATAAAGTGTTTTTGGACGTTAACTTGGTTCTTATTATATCTATCCTGTCTACTGTCATATTAGAGGTGCGTGCCAAGATTTCCCAAGTCGCAAAATTTCTCTTTACATAAGATAGGTTTCATCAATCGAAAATTTTGTATCACCAGCTAAGATATGCAGATTTTTAGCCCGAGTCAGGGCTTATGTAATCACTATGTCCGTCCGTCCGTCCGTCCGTCCGTCTGTCTGGGACACTCTAGCGGTCGAACGGGTTGACCGATTTGGATGAGATTTGGTATCAATACACATTAGGTAAAGTTAGGAATCGAGTTCGAAGATGGGCCAGATCGGTCCACCCAGTGACCGGTGGGGGTCGTCAAAAGTTTTTT
>JAAOWG010000849.1:0-10485 GCA_036491945.1 Paranurophorus simplex
AAATGAGATTGTGTAGATACGAATTATTAGCAAGCAGGGAGTGCTTCACTTGATCCTCAATTAAGCGTCTACTTTTTCGGCTTCCACATTCGAACAATCGCCGGGAACCGATATGGAGTAACCGGAAAATTCCAACAGTTTGGGGAATTCCAACGTTTCGGAATTCAGTCTACTTTATTGTATTTCCTCTCTCCACTAAAATTACATGGAATGTGAGAAACAGGCAGTATCGGATCAAAAAAATGTTTTTTTTAAAAGGATCACTAGCACCCCACCCCCAATTAAATGAGTATTGATCCTCCATAAACAAAATAAATAGGGTTAGCATTTTCATCTATTGAAAGTTCTAACCTCTTAAGTGATAGGGCTAATGCTGCTGTCCAAATTACGTGATTACACCATATTAATAATCCTTTATTTAACATTTACTATGCATATATTTACATTCCACTTTTCATACTATATGATCTACTCTTTGAATGCAGTTTCATCTACTGCAATCACTTGGACGGATGGTGGGGCTGAGCCTATCCTCTCTTTACCAGAGTCTCGTATTTTCCCAATAAACTTGTACACAACAGCCGCCCCCATCCCCCCCAACGATCCAAGGGCACAAAGCCAACAGAAAATACTTGGATAGTTCAACGGTCCTGCTTTTATAACGTAGCGGACAACCTCATCAATCTCCGCATCCTATATAATAACATTTTACAACAATGCTAACAAGATAAAGAAAAAACGTCTCATAATATGTACTACCTCTTCAACCCAAAGGGCTGGAACAACGGGATATTCCGCAGAGTCATATCCTCCACCTGCAAGGGTAGCTTGGAAATCCATTGATCCACCCCCTAAATATCCAGCTTCTTTAAATGTCGTTACATTGGATAGTCTCCCTTCTAAAGACATTGCAAGGGGGATTTCAACCCATGCAAGGAGCTGTTCATTCACTGGCGACATCCCGATCATCTATTTTTCCAGAGAGAAACCTTTAGTAAATCTAGTCCTCTCTCAAAGCTATCTTACAATTGGTAGAAATAATCCCACCATAATTTCCAATCCTCCGATAGCCATGATGATGATCCCGAAAAGGTTGGAGGCTCCATACAGTATTAATGCAAAGGCTAGAAGCTTCATGCTGAGGCAAGTTGAGATTTTTATACGACGTCAATTTAAGATTGCCAATTAGAGTTGAATTAGTCCATTTTTGTTGCTGGTTTCAACTCTAAATTGAAAGAGAAGTAAGAAGAAGAAGAATGCGAAGTCCAATTTATTCTCAACCAATAATTAACCCAACAATAGGAATAATAGATGGGATAGATCCCAATGGCTTCCTGAAATATTGATGACATGGTTGAATGTATAATTAGTGGGTATATGGATGTAGGGATGTATCACCTTTTTTGAGGAGGATGTGTGAAGCTTCCTCAGTAATTATTTAAAATGACTAAAACTACCAGGCATGGAATCAATAGTTTCAAACCTCTATTAAATCAACTCTTTATATTTTATGAAGGACGGGAAGGAATATAAAGTTTGACTGGAAGGTTATATACGTTTGACATTTAAGGAATTATTGCGAAGTTGGCCAGGATATTCAGCGTAGTAGTCATGTCCATTGATTTCAAAACAACTGAACGTTGTTTGGAAGGGAATTAAAAATTGATGGACTAAGGTCGAATCATTTATTGGATAAAACTAAATTACATAGAGAGAAGGGCTAAATTATTTGGTAGCTCTAACCCATGTCTGCCTGATGAATAGTCTCAAAATATTACTGTTTCTCTAGATTTTATAAAGTGGGACAAGAGGAGGACTCTCTAGGGATTTCAAAATGTTGAAAAATGAAGATATGTTCAGGAATCTTTTGATTCTGGGATGTGCCGGATCATTTGTGATCTCAACGTTTTTTGCTACCGTTGTTTTTGACAGAGTCAGTCCAAATAGTACTTGGGCAAGTCAGGAAATTGAAATGGTACATGGACGAGGGAATTATCATCATTTATTTGATTCTTTTAAAATATTCATTTGGTTTTTGTAAAGGGGATGATGGTTCAAGCAACAGATCAACACATTGAAGTCTTCATGGATGCCGTACTTTTACTTCATACAAGTGTGGATATTAAGGATATCATGAAGACGGATGAAAATGGAGAAAATCCCGAACCCGGAAGCATCGTAATTATAATTAAAAATTATCATATCATTTTTATTATCTTTCTTTTTTCAGGTTGATTTGTTTCCGGTTGGGAGAGATTGATTAATTTTTAATTAAATATTTGACAATGTTTGCATATATATGTAGGTTGGAGCAGCAGCTCATGGCAAAGGGAAATTTGAGTTCAAAATTAAAGTTTTGAGCAAAGATCAAATGCCGAATTTATCAAATCGATCCCAGTCAACCATTCCAATGGCTTATATAAGAGAGGTAATTTAACAAGGGGGTTGACATTAACTTCAGTGCATTTCTTTAGGAAACGTTCAGTGAATTTCTAAAATCCGTATTGAAGCTGGCTGCATTTGGGATACGAACGGTAGGAATAATGACTTGGGGGATGGCTGTGTTTTCGTTAGCCTGCATTGGTGTTGGAGCAGGGATGCTGTTACTTGATAAAAACAAGACACCTGTAGAGTCTGTAGATGATTGAGTTGATGACAACACAAATATTAGTTTATATTTATCATACATTTATTCTATTGAAAACAGGTCCAATATTGCATGCACTGCACAATTATAATCACAAATCAAATTGGGTAATGATAAATACATCAATTTTGCGAGTAGATACAAAGTTAAGAGAAGCGACATGAAATAAAGTAATTAATCATAAAGCGGAAAGTAATTAATTGGCGGAATCGTCCACATTATAGATTCTTAATCTCTTGGTCTCTTCGGGATGTTGGGGAATAATTTGTAGCTTGTAGGAACTGGCGGAAACGGAAAATTCGAGACGTTTCTATACTCATTTACGAAAAGTTGTTTAACCATCAGTGCAGGAATTTCAGATTCTAGATTTAAAATTAAAATTGGATGCAATCAAAAAGAAAGCTTACTGTTCGTTGCCCATTGAGGAACTGGCTTATTTTCTCGGTACTTCATATCCTCATTTAGTTCTTCATACAATGTTATATCATAACTTGTTGGGTGTCCGGAAGGGTCGTAGGTTGATACATCAAGAAAACTTGCATTCGTATTTGGAGTTTTAAAGTTATTTTCATCATGCTGAGCAAGAGCTTGTAATGGACTTTTCAAAGTGAAAAAGGGTCCAGTGAATCCAGTCTACAGAATAATTACAGAGTTGCAACATTCAAGGTTTTTTTTCTATACATATACCATTGGGTTATGTTGCAACGGTTTGTTGACGGTAGAAGTTGCAGTGAGAGTGCCAAACAATTGCGATTGCGATGGTTGTTTAGAAATTACTTTCTGAATATTTTGTTTTTCTCGCTCCATCCTTATTTTATCTGCCTTTTGTTTCCATTCTTCATTTTTCCTGCAAATTCATTCAAGTCAATAGCTGAAAACAAAGACATGGAAAATTTACTTTTTCTGCAACTCTTGCTTCCGTTTTAAATCCTCCTCTTTATTTCGCTTAGCTTGTTCTGCCTTCTTTTTCAGTACCTCCAAAGCATTTGGAGCAGAAAATGGATTGGCACCAGAAGCGGGTTGAAGTTTATTTTTTCCAGCCAACGAAAGCAATTGCATTGGGTTACTTAAAGCCGATTTGAATGAGGATGATGTGGAAGAGGACGATACACTTGTCTTGCCATCAGCTTCCTTCCTTTCGCTGGATTTAGTGACGACACCCATTTCAGGAAAAAAGGATTTTGGGGTTTCATCAATAGGACTACGCTCATCTTCTTCTTCTACCATGTCCAACACTGACACTAAAAAAAACATGTAACTCAAAAACTACAAATTATGAAAAAATAGTCCACCCACTTTGATGATGACTGCTATTTAAATCCTGATGAGGTAGGATATGTCTAAACTGCGAATCAGGCAAGGAGATTGTTTCATCAAGTGCATTTGTCGTTGTTGTTGAGCCACTTGGTAAAGCATACGTAACATCTAGAATAAATTTTTTTGCTGGGTTAACATGAATCTTTTCTTTTGCAGCAGTAGCTATAAAATCAAATTCAATTTTCTCTGTAGAAATAATTGGGCCGTCTTCCAATATGGAAGTATCAATATCCATATCCTCAATCAACTCGTCCGCTTTCCTCTTTTCAGCTTCCACCAACCCATCCTGATCATCCTCCTTGACAATCATTTCAATGTTATCATCAGTTTCTTCAAACAAAACCAGAGATTTTCTTCTCTTCTCAGCAGCCTTTTTAAAACCTTCATTTAATTTAGCACGCAATGCCTCTTGTTTTCCCTACCAAGATAATTCCACAAGTCTTTTAGAAATGTGAAAAAATAGAAACTCTACAACTAACCTCAATTATTTTATCCCTTTCATTATAGTGTTTTATAGCTGTTGTCACATTTTCCGCAACCACCCGGCACTGTGAGGCCAAAACAAAGGGAACAACTCCAGCAAGTTCTGAAGAAATGAATGGTTTAGTCAAGGCTCTTTTATCATTTCCTCTAGGTCTAAGGACCCTTGTCTTTTCTTCCTTCTTTGGAGGGATTGGCGGCTTCCCAATTAATTTTGCGGCTACGTTGTCCGTTTCTATATATAAAAAGAAGGAATATACATACTTCCACCCAACCCCCCAATTTCCTTACGTTTTATGGTTTTAGTCAAACTTTTCTGGAGTGGGGATGGAGCTGGTGGTTCATTCTTCTTTCCCTTATCCTTAATAACCTGAATAACCTCTACCTCATCATCCTCTTCAGTTGAACTATCTTCAAATAATGTTGGTTGTTTTCCAGCGTATTGATTAGCCTTGTTTTTCCCCCTCCCTTTCCTTCCCCCTTTGTTAGTGGGGGGTGAATGAGGGAGTTGTGATGATGGAGCCTTGGTCTTTGGACCAACTTTCTTTTTAGGAGGAGCCTTACTAGCGGTGGAGGAGGATGGGATCGCGGGTTGCAATGGTTCCAAAGGTATTGGAACGGTTGAAGCTGCTGCTGCTGCTTTTCCTCTTTTTTTTGATACTTCCCTTGGTGGAGGAGGTTCAGGGGCAACCACACCCTTTGCCATCATGGACCTTGTTACAGGCATTGTTCAAGATTACAAATTAATTATTATAAAATATTATAAAAAATATCCTAATCCGACAGCACACCCCAACGGAAAAATGGGAAAGTGGTGGTGGTGGTTTCCCTCGAAATAAATTCAAATCTCCCCGCCTCTACTTTAATACCAAAAAAAACAAAGGCTTTTTTTATTTCATACATGAAGCAATGTACATGGATTCATGGATTCATTTGTATTTGTTCACTTTTTGTTCTAGTTCTGATGGAAGGGAGTAGTCCATACGGTCCACTTGAACTCCGCCCTTCAAAAATAAAAACGTTGGAAGGGAGTTCACTTGATAAGCATCAGAAATGTCCCGAGACTTCTCAGCATTAACTTTGATAAATGTAATTTGAGGATTGGCCGTTGCTAGATCTCCAACCTTCTTCAAACTGTGGGCAGATGCTTTGCACCAATCCGCCGTGAATTCAACCACAACCAAGTTGCTTCCAGAGTCAACAACGGCTTTGTCAAAGTGAGGCTGTTGGTTGAGGAAGATATAAAATGGAACAATTTTTCAAGATCTTTCAACCTTGGTGCAAAACCTTGAGTGCTTACCTTGTTGTAGCAAACGTTGTAGACCATTTTGAGAGTTGTTGAGAGGTTGAGGGATGAGGAGAGAGTGAGACGTTTAGACCAAATAATTGTGTACATGTATAGTTGTGGATTATTTAGGTGGGTGGAACGTAGGTGTTGGAAGGTGGTAATTACCCACACAGTGTGGGACTATTAGGTAGATGATGTACTTACTATTAATTCGAGATCATTCTCAACTAACAAGTTACATCTTTCAAGAGGTCACGATGATGCTATAAAGTTTGGGAAATGACATTCAAACAGACAAAAATGGGATATTTTTTTATCCCCTTAAAAGGGAATAAGAATTGGTGAAAATCATTTGGATATTTATCTCTTGGCATTTGCAACACTTGAGCCCTTGCAAAAGCAAAGTCCATGGACTACCATCGACTTGATCATATAGGTTTTTAAGCAATAAATGAAGAAAATAGAATGTGAGGCGTGAGGAGAACATTTGAGAATGAAAAGGTGAGATGAAATCCATCAACATAGCAGCAGCCAAGTTGATGCCAGATTCTTTGCCTTTCCTTGGAAAAATGTTCGTGAGCTGCAAATAGATTTGAAGCGAATTGCATTTGTTTCACGTTTACAAGAGGAAGGGTACTATTCCTATATATTTCCCAAGCTACAATTATTTGGTTGTGAAAGTTTTCATCGTTGTAGAATTCCATGAAGTTGTTGGCAGAGTCATCCGGAAAGGGACGTTCTTTTTTACCTGAGAAAAAAAACCTCTAAGGTAAAAAAGAGCGTCCCTTTCCGTCCTTGTGGAGAGACACACTTTTGAACAAATCAACGCTAGGAAACACCTTAAAATCCACTTCATCTTGAAGACAAGTTTCTGTCGAGCCGAATTTAAAACTCAAAAGGACGAGGAATCCAGTACTGACTGTCCGACAGCCCCAATTTTTGAATATTGATGAATCCAAATGTAGATGCGTGGTTCAACTTCAGATTAATTTCATGAAAGAGTGTCATGCGACATGCAAGCACCTCATTTAAATGAAAGGAAATAGAATAAACATGGAGTAGCATGTATTTATATTTAAATATTCATGAATATATTCCAAAGTGAAATTAAAATGGATTTCGAATGTTGTCAATATTTTAAAAGGCCTTGACAAAGAAAGTATTGGAGATGAGGCTCATGTTCAACTCCCCCAAAGGGACGAAGACTAAGGGACAGAAGCCCAACAACATTTTTGATCTTCATTGTGAATGAATGAAATTTTGGCTGTTTCATTTTGCCCCAAAAAATCTCTTTCAGAACAAAAAATTGTGCCTCCATTTGATTTGGGCAGAGCGTCTGTTTCCTTGTTGCTCCACCACACAGCTGAACTCAAAAAAATGGAACAAGAAAAAAAGATAAGGCGAGAAATCGCCAATTCTAATGAACGACGTAGGATGGAAAGTATCAATGCGGGATTCGCCGGCTTAAGGAACCTTCTACCCACCTCCGACACGGACAAATTAAGCAAGGTAACCCAACAACATCTGTGTTTAATATAATGGAGGGTATACCCTTTTAAGGCCGCAATCCTTCAACAAACGTCTGACTACATTTACCAACTTGTTCAAGAAAAGAATAAATTGTTGAGTCACAACAGCCAGTTGAAAAAAATAATTAATGATCAAGGCGGAGATGCACCGGCGGAACAATCCCCGCCATCCCCCATAATGGAACAACTCCCACCACCTCCAAAAAAACGAAGAAAAACTGTCGATGGTAATGCTGCCTTGTCTTGTAGAAGGGCTTGAAAGGAATTAAAGGGCTTTAGTTACAGAATCTGGAGATGAAGGGTTGGGTAGTATGTCCCCTGACCATGGTCTGAGGAATGAGGAAGTAATGGAGCTACGAAGGGAAGCCATGGAACTTCGTATGTCATTGGAGAGGGAACGACGACATCGTATTAGCCTTGAAGAGCACATTGCAATGCTTCAACAACAGCATAACATTTACTCAAAAAAGTTGGATCAATCGGAGGTTGAGGAAGAGGATGAAATTGATGGGGAAGAGAGGGTTGTGCATGATAAAACCCCAAGGTGAGAGTTTTCTTATTTTTTTCCCATCTATAGTTTGATTGATAGATGTTACACCGTTAGAAATAATTTGGAGACTATCGTGGAAGCCATTCGACAATTGGAAGGAGACCTCTTCCAACAAGAAATTTTTTAAGTTTATTTGCTTTATAGTGAATAATAAACTTTTTGTTAACAAATGATGCGAAAAAGGGTTATTTAATAATGATGCTGGTGGCATTGGAGGAGTCCGTATCGCTTTTGTAACGATTTTTGAGGTATTGTAAAATCTGATTGAGACCCTCTGTTCCCAAACTTCCACCACGATATCTCATCATTAGTTTGCAATTGGAACCATCCCGTATGAAATCCAGTAAACAATGAATTAACACGACGGGGTCCCCTTCAGGGTCAAGAGTGTCCATTGAGTTGGAACTAGATGGTGGTGGCAGAGGTTGGAGTGACGAGTGTTTTGATAATTTAGTCGGAGTACTGCTATCATCATCTTGCATTTGATTCTGTTGGAGTTGTTTCACCAATCTCCTTTTCCTTCGTTGGTTTGACCATGTATTTTCTGTAGCTACTATTTCCATTTGAGGAGTTTCCATCTCCGTCCATTCAGTTGCAGAAGGGGATAAGAGCCAACGTATAGAATGTAATTTCAACTCTCCAAGGTATGTTGACATTAAACCCGCAAAATTGACAAGAGGAGAGATGTTTGTAAATGTCCCAACAAGATCTGGAGTTGGGGGTGCAAGATTTAAGGAAAATGACCAAGCAAGTCCCCATCTCATTGTTTTTCCTTGAATAAATTCCGTAGTTGTGTAACTTGTAATGCTTAATGAGCGGAGATGGTCAATGAGGTGTTTAAGATGACGTTTTATCCCAATCATTGTGGTGTAGATGCTGGGCAAGAAGAATTTAAAGGTCATATTGCTGTTAAAATATTATGCCTTTGCATGTCTTACAGGACTCTCCTGGGATATCTTAAGGATTCCCTTATAATATTTTTTATAAATTGAAGCTCTCCTCCATCAACCACAAGCTCTGTAGATTGTCCCGTCTTTGCCGCAGATGGTGAAGGTCTAAGGGGCTCATCTTTTGGGGAAAATCTTCCCTTCATCACAGAATCTGTTTCCTCGTCACTCGAGAAAAATGGAGGATTACACATTGTAAAGGAATAATACAGATCAGGTACGTCTGCTAGGATTTGAGTCAAAATTGGAGAATCTCTTTGCACAGGAACAACTAAATGAAACATTTTGTTTAGGATTCACTCAAACATGTTTTCTTACCTGTTACTAAATTCTGTAATTTATTATTTTCCACATTTCTCTTTGCAATTTCGACATATTCAGGCTCCACCTCTGTCCCTGTCATGGCCCAATTGTTTTTTCTAGCTCCTAATAAAGCGTATATGGCTGTCGCACCGGTTCCAATATCAATCCCTCTTACAACATCTTGTCCACTATTTGTTAGGATGTCCTCAATCCATAGGATATAATTTAGTCTTAAAGGGACCGTGGGGACAAGGACATTCTCAGGGATTTCCACATCTAGTCCAAAATCTTGAAGAAGTAACGCCCTAGTTAAGGCTCTTAGAGCTTTAGCGTCCTTAAAATTAATCCTTCCATCACCCTGCACATTCTAAAATTAAAGTATTTTTTAGTAATTACAAAAAAAAACATCTGAACACTCACCAAAGTAAGGAAGGGTGCGAAGAAATCATATTTTTTGGCTAAATTAGTGAAATTTGGGGGAGTTTTATAAATATTTCTTGGGTGCATCTCAAAATCCTTGAAACAACGTTTTTGATCTTTGATGATCTGGTTTCAATGTTTTCGCGGGGCTACAAATTGATGAGCCTTTTCATGCATTTCCAAGATGTCCCAAAAAATATCGGATGGGACAGTCAAGCTGTCGACATTTCAAGCTTTCCATTTTTATTCAATAATTATGAAGCAAAACATTTATTCCAAAGTATTCAAGGGATTAGTAGCACTCAAGGGACTTGGGGGATTTTACGCTTCCCTTGATTTTGGCGAGATCCCTTCAATCTCCTTGAAATGATTTCTTCCTCTTTTAATGAAGCTCGGAAATGAATTGCCTTTTCTCTTAATTCCGACATAATACTGATCTTCTCATCGCACAATTTTTCCAAATGATATGTATAGGCTGGGGAAATCCAACGTTAGCAAAAAGGCCCCTTTATGATGATCAACAAACATACCTTCTTGATCATAGTCAACTCGATTGGTAATGGTTAAAAGTTGCTTGTGACTGTTGAACCATCGTTTATGGTTTTCAACAACGGTCTTGTGAAATTCCACAACATCATCTTCAGCTTCCTGCACTTTGGAAATGGAGTCATGGAAGGATAACATTTCTCCAGATAAATTGATTTCCTACATATGTACGGATTGAGAGAAATCATAATAAATCATGGCCTCTCCGCCCTCCACATTTAGTGTACTTACATCCAGAGATTGAAATTGGAAATCCGAAGGGATGATTTCAGCCTTTTGAGGAGTAGTTGTGGTGTCCTGAGGATCCAATTCTTTAACACGATTAGCATATCGTAAAGTATTTAATGAATGTTCACAACTACTCATCCCCGGACTTATCATGGCAATCATGCAGGTTTTTGACTTTTCTCCGATAAAAGAGTCCCTCAGCACTTGGGTAAGTTTGCTAACACGAAATG
>JAAOWG010000850.1:0-10476 GCA_036491945.1 Paranurophorus simplex
GCCAAATCTTTTTCATTTTCTGGTACAACAGGTTGTTGACTCTTATGAGAACCGAATCTATAACGATTAGCCCAACTGGACAATATTTTCTGCAATTTGTCTTCAGTGGAAACTTTACAAGCTTCTCCAGATCGTATTCTTCGAATCTATCGGAAATAAAATATAAAATTGACAAACATATGACGAAATGAGGTACCATTTCAAAATTTCTGAAAAGAAAACATCGTCTTTCTCTTATAAAAACTTTTTCTTTCTTTGGAAGAGGTTTTAATCTTCCAGGGTCCATCTTTGTACCAACTTTCCCAACAAAAATTACACAAGAAGGTGTTCCAATTGGTACAAGATGTACGGGTTTTTCAACAGGCTTCTTTTTAGAACCTCTGTCGTTGAGCTGTTTCTTAACACCAATTATGCCTCTGCACCGTTCACTTCCACAATAGCACGGCTAAATACAGAACTGTTTAAATTAAACTCACGCTGGTTAATTTTATTACCTGTCCTTCTGCTGGATTAAAAAGTGTAAAATTGTAATCATACGATAATTCTTCTCCAGGATTAATATCTCTAGTAGCAAAAAGTGCCATTCTCGACAACCCGTTCACCGACCACTTTTGCATATCACAGTTTGGCTCACAAGAATGATTAACAAATCGTCCCTCACTTCCAGATCTATGTCCATCGATTACCATACCGCTTGTTAAATGTAAGCAGTAATGATGAGTATCATTGGCATAAATGGTATGCATTCGTTCCTTGAATACTGCGTCAGATACCACTTCTCCAACGTATTCCAGTATAAATTCTCCTTTAGGGATTTTTTTTGTTGTCTTTACTCCATAACCCTTTTCAGGAGTTAAGAATCTCTTGATTCCTTGAGCCCAGTCATATTTTTGTATTTTTCTGTTCAAACATTTGTCGCCACACGCTGGAGGACATTCTGTGTATACCATCCTGTTGAGGCAATCTTTAGTCGCACACTTTACGTTCCCATCAGTACAGGAACACAATTGATCCAGTCCAACTTGTGACCGAGGTTTAGTGACACCATAATAAGTATCTATAAATTAAACACAAGTTAAACAAGTTTAAGCATGAAAATTGATTGATTGAAATGTAATTAAGCATATACTTACTATGTCTAATCTTTTTAAATGTCCATGAAAGAGGACGTTCAGCGGGCATCAGCGCTTGATTTTGAGGCTTAGACGAGATTCCATTGTCCCGGTATGGTCGTTTTGCTACGGCTTTTATATCCATATTTTGTTCTTTCATTTTTTCTGTCCATTCTTGGTGCATTCTATTTGCTTGTATAACTCCCAAACACCAAACTTCGTAGGGTAAAGTGTAGTTTGATTTAGTTTTCAATGTTGCTCCAAATTCAGGATAAATAGGCACAGGGAGTAGAGCTGTTTTGCTTTTAAGTCGATCAACACTATCGATTGCTGTTTTAAAAAGATTTGACAGTAATCCTGCAGACAGAAAGTTGGTCTTTTCTGGGATAATAATAGGAGGATGGACAATGTTCAGGAGTTGAGGGTAAATGCCCGCAAGTGTAGGACAATCAACAGATAATCGACGACGGGTTTTGACTCTTTCAGTTAGTGTTGGAGTAAAATCAGCGTCTAAACCACAAGAGGTAAATTGACTTTCAATGTTTTTAGTATTGTTATTATTATTATTACTAATTGGCTGAACGTCATTGTCAAGCAATCCAGTACTCGTAGCTGCAATCGGTTCTTCTCGTACATTGGGTTCATTATTTGAATCGTTATCACTAGCAGAAGTAGAGAGTCCTTCCCTTGTAGCTGCATTATTTGAGGTATTAGGAGAAATTTCGACTGGTTTTGGCTTCTTCCGTTTCACACTGGGAAACCCTGTTTTATTGATCTTTCTTCTTTTCTTTGGCAATTGTACCGGAGAGGTCATTGTTGGCGGTACAATTAATGGAGGCGATGATGATATGGTTGATTGAGATTCCATTTTAGCAGCAACTTCTTGTTTAGCAGTTAATAATTTCAGTTTTTTAACAGAATACGGATCACTGATATCAGGACTTTGCTCACGTTCACGTTTTATTCTAACAATAGCACTCCCTGATAAATGTTCTTTCTTAACTCTAGTTTCATTAGTGGTTGGCGTAGGTGTTCTTTTCTTGGGAGATTTAACTGGAAATACACTTCGATTTGGATCTTTAGTTGCTGGTTCGTTAGATTCGTCGAAATCCAACTTTTTGGGTTTTCTATGTCTAATAGAACGTCTTGAATCAGTTATGTCCGGTGATAAATTTTTCTTTGCTTTCGGAATAATGTCAGGTGAAAGTGCGTATGACTTTTTTCCTTTCTGAATATTCCATTCTACCTTAGTACCATGTTTATTGAAAATTGGAGGACAGTTTTTACTTGAAGAAAATCTAAAACTGACGAGATTAGCTTTGTTACCAAAAGTGTGAGTCAGCGCCCTGGTAGCTTCAATATAGCTTGTTGTTGTAACAAGGGGATTGTGATGACCATGTCTCTTTTTCAATGGAAGACGCACCTCAGGAGTGGATGTTGCATTACTATTTAAGTTTGATCCCACTACTTTCCTTCCACTACCACATTCAGATTTTCGTTTTCTACCAGGTGTTGAAATAATAGTAGGCTTTAAATTCTTGGAGGGTTTGGAATTTTCATCATCCGTTTGTCCAATTACTCCAATTCCAAACACTTGTGCAGTGGTACTTGTCGGGTTGAAAGTTGCGGTCATAAAAGTTTCAGGAAGACGATTTTTTCTAGGAGACCTACGTGATAACTTGATTTTTTCCATGCGACGGCACATCTCAATAATTTCAGGACCAAGTTGTTTTCCTCGGCAAAGCTTTTTTCTCTTCTTCTTTTCTTTGTTCAGCTGCTTCCTTGTCTTCCTTTTGAAAGTCTTTTGTAGGACCATTTTGGATTTTTCTAAAGAATTTTGTGCTCCTTTCTTATTTCTTTGTTGAACAGTGCTTGAGACAGGAATGACTAGTTCAGGCTCTTCGGGCATGTATTTTTTGGCAGCTTTAGTCTTCATCGGCATCATTGGCAGCTGTTTTTCTAAGGATTTGGAATCAAATTCTTTGTTCGTACCATTAATACGCTTTTTTGCTTCAGGTGTCGTTTTCTTTCTATTTTTCAATCCATTAACTGGCGGAGCTGTTAACCGCTCACCCAACGAAGTGTTTAATAGTGTAGTGTGAGATTCATAAGCAGGAGGAAATGTCTTGTTCAAGTCTGTATTGTTTTTAATTCTGCTTTTTGGGCTAATTGAAGTCATGAGACATGTTAATTTATTCTTCTTGATGATTGACTTTTCTCCAATGATAATATTTTTTGTTGACGGGGACACATCATTTTTTCCATTTTTAACTATCGGCTCAGATATTATATCCTTACTTCGGTTTGCCAACCACTTTTTAGGGGAGCAAGTTTCGCGAGTCTCTTTTGGAGAAATGGAAGAAGTGCGAATTGATTTAGGCAATTTTGATGACGGTGGAAGAGTAATGTTTTTACTTCCAACAACTTTAACTTTATCAGGGATTGATATTTTTGCATCAGTATTTGATGCATCATGATTTACATTGATTCGTTGAACAGAAAGATCCCCAACTGTTGGAGATTCTGAGGATTTCAGTTTTTCCAATAAACTTTTCTTGGGCCGATGATTAATTTGACTTGGTTTATCTAAATCAATTTCAGAATCGATTGTGTGAATCGCTTTCATAACTGCATCATTAGTTTCTGTATTATCCCAACCATCAAAATCATCAGAATGTTCTGTAGTTCGCCTCGTATTGTTTGAAATTCGCTTTGAGGACTTTTCATTTGAATAAAGTGAATTTGAAGAAGGCAATATGGAGTAACCAGATGATGGTATTCCGTTGTTAGATTTTGATACGCGAGTTGAATTGTGTTGAGGATTGATGGCGAAAATTGTCAAGTCTGAATTTTTGTGAATTCTAGTTACCGGATCTAAGGGATCATTGCTGTTGGGCGATACAGCATTCAAAAATGTAGAAGAGTACGACCCTCTGGAATCTTCAGATGATGAAGAGTCCGAGCTGCTTGATGAAGATGACGAAGATCTTGAAGCACTACTTGAATCATCATCAGAATCCTAAAAAAAGAACGCCCAACTCATTCCCAACTTATCCTTTTACACAAATCCCACGTACCGAATTATCCGAGGATTCCGGGGAATTATCCTGTGACTCTTCTGAATTACATCCATTTAATGCACCAACATTTTGAACTTCGGATACTCTAACTCTAGCTCTAGGAATACTGGATGTATTCCTCCACATCCTTAACAAATCATTTGATGGCTCCTAAAAAGAAACAAATAAGTTTCCAATCCCTTCATCCATTCCATCATACAATCAAAGCTGCGATATCCACTGTGGACGGCAGATTCTCCACTTCCTCCATATCAACGGATGGTATTACTGGAACGGCTTCTGGAAGAAGAAGAAGTTTTGGATCATTCTCCGTCCTAGACTCCATTCTAATGGATTGCTCATTTAATTCCAAACACGGGAGGACAAATAGCCACCTAATGAAATAAAAATATTTTAATAAAAAAAACTAAAAATTATCCCACCAACCTTTGACCCTTCCAAATCTTGTCTCTGCCCAAGTGCTGACTCGTGGGATAAAATAATATAATATAATAATACTAATGATAATAATTTATCCAAATTTCCAACCTTCCCTTTCAACCACACCCACCAATAAATAAATATTGCATAATGATTGAGATCAAAGGAAAAGATTGAAGGAATTGTTGAAGAGCTCAAGTAGGTTGTTCCCTCTTTTTTAAGGGTACAAAGTTCCCTCGAAATTCATTGTTATATTTATTGGGGCTTGTGGGAGGGGGATTCATACACGATTCTCAACACTTTGGTAAAGATGAAATCATTAAATTACAAAATCACATGAACGGTTGAAGAACGTTGGAGGAAAGGGTTGTAGAGGAACAAATCTTATTGTGAGGATGATACAGGAGATGTTACGTTTGGATGGATTCACCCATTGAGGAAACTGAGACAAATAGAACAAAGTGAAATGCTGCCCTTCAAATGATTTCATAAATATTTATTCAGTGTTATAAAGCTATAATACATGAGTAATTCATTTTTAATTTACAAACATGACATAAATAGAGATATCAACATTTTGGTTGTAATTAATTCGTAACTTTATTAAGGAATGGAGGTTGGAGATGGAATTAATTTGTTTAGTCTGAAAATGGACGGGGGTTAATTTTTCCTCCAGGAAGTTTATAAAAGTTCCCAAGAGGAGGTTCATCATCAGAACTTGAACAACTTGAACTTGATTGAAAGTTATTAAGCTTTTTTTGAAATGTAGTTTTGAAAGGACGAGTTGCTTTCAAGTTGATTCGAGGTTGGGATTTATACACAATATCAGGAGGGTCATCACTATCAGGGTTAGAACTGTCCGTAGGATCTTGAGGCAATAGAGTTTTAGAACTACAAGGTATTTGATTATCAACGACAGGTGTTGGAGGTAGCCTTTGTGGTGTTTGGAAAGAAGGAGGATCATCGCTGTCGCTGCTGTCAGCATAATTTCCCATTGCTGGAGAGTTGGAGAGGTGATGAGGAAGGGTGTGGAGCTGGAACGAATTTGTCATCACTGGCCAGGTTAAAGGAAGATCGCTTTCCTCATTATCAGAATTAACTTCCAGGCTACCTCTATTTTGCTGAAATGTGAGTGTTTCGTCTTTTAAATACAAAAATGATTGATCCAAAATAGTAGTTGGGGTAGGATAATCACATTTTGTTTTCAAAATAGTAGTACTTGTATCACTATCGGAAGGGATGATATCCCCATCACCATCTGAAACAGGGCTTTGAGGCTTTGGTTTTTGATCTTTTAACTTTGAAGCTGCTGCAGTCAATGTTGTTGTTGAAATGAACGGTTCTGCGAGTTCCTCATTATCAGAACTCTCAGTACTAGAATGCTCTTCATCTGTAATTTGCAATGGTTGGGGTTGGGAAGTATCACTATCATAACTTCCGGATCCACTGGTCCCGGAAAATGAAGATTCATTTCCATTGGAAGTAGTAGGGTGTGGAAAAGTATTTGCAAGTTTGGTTAATTTTACATAAGGAATTAGATAAGGAGGTGCTATTTTAGAGGGTTGGCGTTGTTGGATAGAAGAAGGAGCTTCCTCATCTTCACTATCTAAAGTTTCCGAACTACTAGAACTGTGCTTTTTTAGAATACGACTTTGTTTAATAAAACTTAAAGATACTGGATGGGTTTGAGCCGTTTTAAATTTTTGTGAAGGAGGTGGATCATCACTATCTGAAGAACTGGAACTTCTTTGCTCCTTTCGAAGCCCAACGTTTCCTGGAAGTGTGGGTTGTAGATTTTTGGAACTTGAGGCAATTTGTTTATTGATTACAGGAGTTTTTGGAAGATCAGGAGTTGTGGAAGGGTAGTCACTATCAGAACTAGAAGATTCCTGTTCCATCTCCTTCAAGACAGAACAAGAAGAGAGGCTCAATTTCTTTTGTTTCAGCGTATTTCCAGCATTTTGTTTGGTATGTTTATGGACAATGGAGATCCTTGATGGGGGTTTGACATTAGACCTTTTATCAAGGACAGGCCGTATAATGGGACCCCTTTTACTTCGTGTTTTCATCTTCAATTTGAGCAGAGGCTTTGAAAATACAAATTAAAAGTGTTCCATCTTCACTTCTTACCTTTTGCTTAAATGCTTATGAATTACAGTAATTACAGTACAGTTAAATAAGGTCCATGTGGATAACGTACAAGATTTCCCACCTTAAAATACGAGGGATCCTTTGTTCATGAATTTAATTAATGGATCATGAAGCATCTTTATTCTTATTATAAAAGTAAATCAATTTATTTTTTTAAATTCTGCTTCCCATTTTGTAAATTTTTGATGAAGCTGGGATTTGACTGTGGGTGAGCAATTCCTTAGGGCTTCAACCACATCTTGAGAAGTAACCAAAAGCTTTCCTAAAAAAATGTAATATTTTCTAGCATTCATTTAATTGGAATTACTCAGATTGTCGGTGGTTTTAAAACTTTGTCGAAATTTTTGCACAACGGCTTCCTTTACTATTTGTTGTAAATCCGAACCAGAATAACCCTCTGTCACCTGTCACACAATTTTGTATGAAATGCAAAAAAGCAAGAGGAAATCCAACCTGTGCTACACCATTGAAATCAATTTGTGAAATAAGAGCATTTCTTCCTCCACTACTTTCCCCAATCCCATTCGCCGTTTTTGCAAAATGTAATTGTAAAATGTGCTTTCTGTCCTCTAGTTCAGGAAGTGGAACATAAACACGTTTCTCAAGGCGTCGTATCATTGCAGGATCCAATTCCCTGGTAGCATTTGCGCCTTATTGGGAAACAAACGTTAAAAGAATAGTAAAGGTACCAAGGGAGGTTTGTTGCTGCAAGGATGAAAATCTGCATATTCTGTACAGTTGAGAGGATACCATCCATTTGCTGTAAAAGTTCACTTTTGAGCCGTCTGGATGCATCAGATTCTCCAGAGGAATCACGATTTGAAGCAATTGAATCAAATTCATCAAAAAATATGGTGGATGGAGCATGATATTTTGCAAGTTCGAACAACACCTACATACATTGAGCTTAAGGAGAAATACTGATTGGAATGCAACCTTGACAATTTTTTCAGAATCTCCTCTCCATTTACTGACCAAGCTGGAAGAGGAAATGTTGAAAAACGTTGTTCCCGTTTCAGAAGCAACTGCCCGTGCCAAAAGGGTTTTTCCTGGAAATTGCAATTCACCTAATAGCACATTCAAAATATTTTTGAATGTCTCACCAGTCCCAGGAGGACCATAAAGTAATAAACCCCTCCAAGGTGGTAAAGCATCTCCAAAGAATTTAGTTAATTCATTACGATATACCATTGCTTCCATTAGAATCATTTTTGCATTTTCAAGTCCTACAACATCGCCCCATTTGGTTTCTAAATCTTGAACTATAATTTCCTACAAGCACTTGTGATGTACAAAATGGTCTTTTCCATGTCAATCCCTACCTTTTGAATAATATCTGCAAAATATCTCATATCATCGTTTTGAAAGTCTAGTCCAGACACTGGCTTGAGTAATTTGTCATTAACGGTATGATGGCTGTCTTGGCGTGGTTCTGATGATGTATGATTATCAGCATCAGCTATTAATGAGCGACGGTTTGGTTGTTGAGATCTTTCACCCAACTTTTGTTTTGCAAGTTTTGTTAACAAACTTACTCCCACAGCATCATGTGCATTTGCACTTGTTGAGATTTTTCTGAAAAAGGTCAAATTGATTTGGTTTTCATAGTTTTCTTAATGCTTATACTTGAAATATTGTGGCGATCTTTGGAATCGCATGTTGTAATACGCTTCATAGTCAATGAATACTGTATTAAGGTCAATGTTGTCAGATATTGAATACTGCTCAAGATTCAAGGAACATTCCGATGCTAGAGTTGTCGCTGTGTCGATATACCTACATTACATTAAAATAAATTGTATAACAATGAAAAATATGTGTAAATATGTATTTCAAGTTGTTACCCTTTATCAAGTAAAAGTTGAAATGCAAAGAGTAGCATTGCTTTCTCTCTATTGTGAATTCGTTTCTCATCCTAGAAATTAGCAAATTAAGGGGTTTTCAATCATAATCATTTACTATTAAATACCGTGTCCTTTGCAATTGATTTTGCTCTAATATTTGCCAAACTTAAGGTAGTCATTTTCGATGGGTATATAAAACACAAGGTTCTTTGTGATTAATAATGTATCATGCTTTCATCACAGCGAAGCGACTTAATTATGATTCACCTTTCGGTTGTACCTTTATAAGGTTACTACGAGAAACTGTATAACCTCACAAAGCCGTTTATTGTTATTGTTAGATCAATGAAGAGCAGGAAAAAGAGAAGAGAACCTTCTTGTTGGAAATGCAACGTTCTCATTTATAATACCAAATGGCATTTGGCATGCATTATTTGGAATTGGAATCTAAGATGAGGTATATTACGTTATTAGGGGCACACCCCCGAT
Source organism: Paranurophorus simplex (assembly GCA_036491945.1). Taxonomy (NCBI): domain Eukaryota; kingdom Metazoa; phylum Arthropoda; class Collembola; order Entomobryomorpha; family Isotomidae; genus Paranurophorus; species Paranurophorus simplex. Next base: position 9,097 of record JAAOWG010000850.1, read on the forward strand.
TTTTTTAAAACTTTGTGATTTTTTCAGTTTTTCACGCTGAACACGAATCCGGGAGATGCTCCGTGCAGGCCCTATCGGGTTTCAAAGTTTGAAAATCACGAGTTCATTTAAGCAAATTTAGCAAAATTCGTTGAATATTGGTTAATTTTGAAGCTCTAATTTAGCAAAATTTTATAACTTACCAAAGGATCTGGATGTATGGATTTATTAGCTGTATTTATTTTGAGTAAATTTTGGAGGCTTTTATTCCAACATAAGTGAAAATACTGTGGAAATGATTGGGCTTTTAATTCCCATTCTCATCGATCTTCTATTAAACAAAGCTTGTTCAAGGCAATGGGGAACATTATTATAATTAAGCATTATTTCTATTGACGCTATGAATGCTTATGCCCTAGATAAAGTACGATTGTTAAAATGGGTAGTTAACTAGTAACCAATCTTTCTAAGGCGATTTTATTTCAATCAATAACCAATCTTTTAACCTAGGGACGGCTACACTGTCGTAGTAAAGGTTACGCTAACTATATAACGATGGTTACGTAACTAGTGAAACTTTACTAGTTAACCATCCAAAATGATGGTTAACTCATAATTTTTGTATAGTTTAACTAGTAATGTCATGACTACAATTATTATAACCATTGTTATATTTTGCAGTGTAGCCGCACCATCATGGTTATCATTAACTCCAGAGTTAACTCTATTATTTTTCTTAGATGAGACAACTCTTAGCAACCGTTCCAAAAATCTCATCTAAGTATGCATTTACTACCCCCCTCAAAACGTTTGGTCAGCCTTTTCTCAGCCATTTCTTAACCGATCGAGCTGAAATTTGGCAAACATCATTGATAACTATCTAGGATGTGCGGATTTAAATCGTTTTTGATTTACTTTGATACGAACTGAATTAAAAAATTAAATCCAACGGAAAACACGATTTTTTTGGTATTTATTACAATATCTCATGATGATGCAATTGAATGGCAATGTGAGATTGAAATTGTTGTGTGCCTAATATTTCTACAAATTTTAAAGCTATTCTCAATAAAATCGGTTGGTGTATAGTTGAGATATTGAGAAAATTGTTAGAAAAGTTGACTTTTGCATGAATAATGTCTATAACCATGAGTTGAAAAAAGGAAACTAAACAATCTTATGTACATAATAATCACGAAATATGAAATATTCCCAATAGTTATTCATTGATAAACTCCATTATGGTAAGCAATACCATTGACTTATGGACATTCAATGATGCCTACGTTTGTGCTATGGGTCCTTCGGGTGCTTTGAACTTAGTCAGTATCAATTGCTAAGGTTAGGTATGAAAAACGAGTATTTGAAAAATCATAAAATAAATTAAACCCCCAAAAAGTG
>JAAOWG010000851.1:0-10473 GCA_036491945.1 Paranurophorus simplex
TTAATCGTATTGACAACATCCACCCAAAAAATCAAATCTGAATTCTTAAAACGCCCCAAGATGCAGCCTTGAGAAATCGTTCACAGAATCTCGGGCGACCCTCTGTACATACGTTAAAAGTACAATATTACAATTACAATTAAAATTGCACAATTTATTTGTTTCTACTTTCTTAATTATTTATTAGTATGTATGTAATACATGCACTTCCTCTAAAGTATTTAATTTCACTTTCCTTCAGAAACGTTAACTTTGTACTTTTAAAGATTATAACTTTTACTTGCAAGCCCAATAAAATTAGATTAGATAGTTACAGTTGGTCATTTTAAAGACGTAAGAAAGCAAGTTATTCTGGCAGAAAAAATATATTTTTTTAAATCATCGAGTCAAATCACGTTTTATAAAGGATCAAATTTTAAGCTGTGACTTTTGCAATGAATTGGCCCCATAAACATAAACTACATAAAGATACTTTTGAATTTCAAGTACAAGTACTATATTGATATAGTCCCTTGTTAAATAAATTAAAGTGGAACATGGTAGGAAAAGTATTCATTTACTTGTTTAATTTTACTCTTCACACATTCGAAAAAAAAGTTCCTAGTTATTTTGAGCTCAATATAAAAAAATGCATTCTGAATATCATGGTCAATTGCAATCAATTTAGTTTCATTGTGTCTTTCTATTAGACTAGATTGTGTTCATGATTCGTGACCAACTGAAATTTAGACAAGAACGCCCAGAACCTTTTGTTAACATCTTGTAAAATGATTTGTTGCCTATAATTTACAAGCTACAAATTGTATTTTTCTTACAAAATGAACCAATTTGCGCCGTTTTCTAATTCATTTGACTTGTAGACATTACACTATGGATTATTATGTAGGAGTTTGCTAGCTGTTTCCCTAATATATTGAAAGTACTAAAGGTGTCAAAAATACACTAACCTTTTGAAATCGTATTACAAAAGAACGATTAGGATAGCAATTATGAAATTCAGTACATTTCCTCCTCGTTTAAACATTTAAGATTTTGAAAGAAAATAAAATTCAATAAAATTGGATCTGCAATAATTGTCTTGATGGTGTCAAACTCGAGGTCAATTGATTCAAATAAATTAAAAATATTTGGAAAATCAGTTGAAATTGTATGTGAATGAAATTGGAGAGATCTTTAATGATTTGAGGAAAAATTCTCACGAACCTAATGCTTTTTTATCACTTCAGAATTAAATAAGGAAGTTAGGAGATTGAGTGATCTAAAATGCCAATAAGTGCAGATAATCACGTTGCAATAATACATACATACATACATACATTCATACATACATACGAAAGAATGAGTGAATGAAGAAAAGATAATACAATCAATATTCATTTGCGTAAAAATTGGATGAATCTCTACTTTATTTAAAGTAGATGCATAAAATTTGAAAGGCTAAACGACTTGTGTTAATTACATGTCAATTTCTTTGCTTTTTTAACCTACTGCGAAATGACACGCCTTTCGAAAAAAATTCACGAATTTGATCCAAAAATTTAATTTATTTTTAGGCTAATGCAGGTGCTTTATTGGCACAACTTGAGAAAGAGAAGGAGCTTCTACGGATTTTTCTCCGAGTCTCTCAGATGGAAAATGCTGTCTTAAGACGGATGAATTTACCAGCATTTTTAATGGTTAGATGATGAATATGCTAAATATTGTCTAAATGATGATGATTATTTTCATAAATAAAAATTCATATAGGTTCCTGTTCAGCGGGTTACTCGCTATCCGCTTCTTTTGTCGCGACTCTTGAAAGTAACGCCACATGACCATTGTTCCCGTGATGAGTTGCAGTCTGCTCATGAAAAAATTGAACTATATCTTGAGCATATGAATAAAGTATTTGAAACGCATATATTTAATGAATAATAGAAAAAAATTTTAAAAATGTGATTTGCAGGCTACAAGGGAAGTTGCAGGTGTCAAACTTTGGAGGAGAATTTCAGTAATTAATGGAAACAATGCTCCAATTCCTCGGCGATCTAATGAATTGGAAGGGGCTTCTGTCAGTATCAGAAAAGTAAGTACTAAGAAGATTTACCAATTTATGTAGTAATTTTCCAAGCCTTTAAAAGGGCAACAGATTAATTGAGTATCAACGATATTAATAAGTACAGTGTAATGTCATGCCTTTGTTCATTTGTTGACATTAATTTAAAGATTGAAATAGTTTTTGACTAATGAAATTGAATGCATAGAAGGCTAGCAGGTAATTAACGACAGATTTGCTCAATTCTCACTTTCAGTAAAATTACTATAATTGACAGCTACAAGTGTTTCGTCATGAATGATGAAACCATTCAGTTGCAATCAGTCACCAATTAATTGTATCAATTGAAGAATAGTAAATAATATGATCAAACACTTATTCTCAGTTATGTGCATAACTAAATGCGTAGTACATATGTATTTCTGATTATTTTCATTTCCATTTTTTCACCTACATTCTATTTGAACGAGATATTGTAACAATAACATGATAAGGGGCTAAAAATAAACAAAATAATGCGTTTTCAGGAAGTGTCTATTTGTTTGGAAGTCAGTTCCGTATATGAATTTGTTGTACTGGAAGGATGGCAGATCAATGTTCTGAAATCAATTACATACATTTATGCATCAAAAACAACGGGGATTTTGATATCCACTCTGTTTAAAGTTGAGATGTCAATCAATTGATATTAGCTATAGTTGGCATTTATTTACAAATATTACAAATCTAGATATTTGGGCCATGAACCGCAAATCAAAACAAAGAATCAGTATAATTCTAACCCTTGTCAAATTGTCAACTCAACATTTGCAATCATAAAAATCTCATAATGACTAGTTCCTTAGTTTTAACTAAGCCATTAGGGCAATCTTTGTGTAAAAATTCAAAGCATTTAAATGACTCTGATAATAGTAGTGAAGGGGATTCTGGTAGTTTGTTAAACGTAACTTTATGCTTTATACATGTAATAAAGCTTACGACGTTAATGAAATTATTGTTTTTTCAGATGGCAATAGACATTCTTGGTTGGTCAAGTTTCTCTGATATCTCATGTATCATTGATAACCAACTTGGAATATTTCATTTCAACGGAAAACCACTTCGTGGCATTTACGCTTGTCTACTTGTCCGTGGAAAGGTAGGAATAAATCTCTACAATCTGCAATGAACTCAATTTATTTCTCATGATCTCAGAATCTTGAACCACTTGTTGCTAAAATGGAAAATGAAATGTTTTTCCCACCATCCGATGATATAGTCAAAGAAGTCAAATTGATTCTAGTCAGGGTGAAAAACACAAGATTCTGTCACCTCAGGGTATTATTTTAAAACATTCATGCAACTTTAATTCTGATAAGTGCATGGGTATTGATTTATACAATTTTGATGTCTTGATTGACCGTAGGAACCATTGTGCTTGTCAAACTGTGTCGTGTCCCAAGGAGAGAACGAATTTCAGGAATATGTAGAAATTAATGAAATCACAACCAAAAACACCTTTCATTTGCAGGTATGTATGTATTGTATGTAGATATAAAACGATATGCTAATTTAAATCAACTTCTACATTCGGATAGAAATTAATTTGTATTCATTTCAGGGACCAGATAAGCAATCTACAAGCACATGGCTGAAATATCTTCAATGTTATTCTATGTGTGTTGGTAAGTGTGATTTATGTATGCTTAGTACATGTATCCAAAATCAGAATGAACTTGCTAAGCATTATATATATACATAATTTCACGAGTTGAAGACATTTAATAATCATTCTCTTCTATTTTCAGGACAGTGGAGGCGTCGTCGAGACGGATTAGCAAACATCATGATGCTAAAACATCTTTAGTATAAGCAAAAAAAATCATTATCTGTTCAGTGTAATTTCTCTTACATTTTATCTATATATCTGTTGTTACATTTAATTGTATTCCATTTTTTATAAATTTTATTCTTTAATCGAAAGGTGCCGTTTTTGTATAAATATGTTATCAATGAGTACTGAATTATTTAAGCTATATAATTGTATAATTTTTGTTAGTAATGACCGAATATTATTTATTTATTTTGCCATAATCATGAGCGCCTATAGATTATTGGAAATATGTTGTAAACTTTTACCTTCAGCAAAGTTTTGAGATCCGCTCAATAATAAATATATATATGTATATGTATATATATATATTTATACATATACTTATTTAGCATATAAATATAATGATCAATAAATCAAAACTGTCGTAAATGAGCCATGATTTGTCACAGCATTGAATATACATAAATGTAAAGATTTTTAATGTGGCCTCGGTCAAGGTTGATTCTATATGAACATTATTAAATACTTCACATTGACTGATAATTTGACTATTAAATTCTCTAATGATCAAACACGAAATAATATGATGATATCTGACTTTAAAATGAGTGATTAATGTACCGCAGGGTAATACAAAATTTGTAGCTGACCACATAAATAGTCTGTATAATTAGTTGCAAACTAAACGATTGTGCAGAGAAACCGATTTCCATTAATTTTTCAAGTGAATTAAATAATTACTGCAATTTGATATCCTCCTTTTTCGTTTTGATTAATGCAAATGTTTTAGAATTCTACATTTATTTTCTGTTACACGATATCTTATTCCAGAAGAGTAGAATAGCACCAGAGAACCCGTTCTTTTTTACATATACATATGATACGCAAAGGTCATAGGTAACGAATCATATTCATCTTCCTTGATTGAAGTATTACCAACATGTCACAAATATGATGGTTTAGGATTTAACCTAACCTAACTTTTAATTTGTAACTGCAAGCAGAGCTGAAAACAACTCTCACGATCAACGTTACAAATTTTTGAAATGAGTATTCTTACATCAAAATAAAATAGCGAAGGTTTACAAAGTGTTTGATCTCGACTATTTTTGTTCATCTTTTTAGATATATTTATCTAGTAATTTAATCAACCCCACATAATGAAGCTGTTTCAAAATATACTCTTGATGTTCATCTCGATACTGGTATTATTTATGGATTATTGTTCCACTGAAAAAATTTACAAGCGAGACACTGATGATGACTGGGCATTCTCAGATTCTACGGAGTCAGGTTGGCTGAATTTGTTGCCGACGAATCTAATATATTATTGTTGCAATGAAGATACAATGCAATCAGCACCTATCACAACGACAACACAGAATCCTTCAAAGGACTATGGGCATTATGCATTTCCGGCCATTACTGAACAAGAAACAGATGCAGAAGAAGATCATTCAGGTAATGGAAGTGAAAGTCATCATTGCAGTGACGTATTGAAGAGTAAAGAGGAACTTGAGTGTTTAAGAGGACTCAAAGGTGAGTTTTTCATGATTCGAATTTTAATGTATTATAATTTTTTTGTTGATATTACGTAAAAACTAGGTGAAATGGGACCAATGGTTAGTTAGTCCAAAATCCATGTTGTGTTATTAAATACTTTTCTTCAGGGGCCAAAAGGAGTTTCCATTCCTGGAATTAAAGGTCAAGATTAAAGCTCATAAGACTGTTGGCAAAATTAACTGCATCTGTTTTAGGAGAGAAAGGTGAATCTGTTCAAGGACCAATTGGTAAGCAAGTTTTACTTTGACAAATTTTCTTGATGCACAACTGTTTTTATTCTGTCTTAGGACCCCAAGGTGGTAAAGGTGAAAAAGGAATTAAGGTAAGAATGTAAAATTAAATATTTGTAAATATTGTTGTAATTGCATAAGTTGAATTAAATTGATATTAAATAATTTAGGGAGATCTTGGAATGAAAGGTGAAAATGATGACATTTTGGAAAATAAATCGTTTATTTAATAATGGATTGATTAAAATTAGGAGAACGGGGAGAACCAGCTTTAGCGTCTTCTTGCTTTGCAGAAAGAAGAATGCCGAAGCACTGCGGTAAATATTTATATAGACACTTTTTTTCATGTTTTTCAATTATAAATACTTGCAGGGGCATATGGTAATTAACGAAAACTTCATTGGACAAAACATTAACAACTTTTTTAGGGAAATTTCACAGAGCAATAACTTATGACACAAGTGCAGAATTACTATTGGTAATACATACACTATAGATCTAAAAATTTGGCTATATGGCTTATACGTCTTTCAATTAACTTTCTTAAGCAAATTACTTTTCACCCTATCATTCCATTTAAAGTTTGGTTTGGGCGTTTTGGAAGTTTTTTTACTCCCTGCGCTTGATTCCCAACCTCCTTGGTAGTATCAGAAGTAGCTTTGTACGCACCAAGGGCCCCCCTTTCAGCAGATTTATAAGCGTTTGTTGCACTATTTTTAATCGCTTGTTGGGCGTTTGTTGCTCCTTTTTCTGTGGACTTGATGACTTCCTTTCCCCCTTTTTCGACCGCTTTGTAAGCGTTTGTTGCTCCTTTTTCGGTCGACTTGTAAGCTTTCTTTCCCCCCTTCTCAACCGCTTTGTAAGCGTTTGTTGCTCCTTTTTCGACCGCTTTGTAAACGTTTGTTGCTCCTTTTTCTGTGGACTTGTAAGCTTCCTTACCTCCTTTTTCGACCGCTTTGTAAGCGTTTGTTGCTCCTTTTTTTGTGGAATTGTAAGTTTTCTTCGCTCCTTTTTCGGTCGATTTGTAACCGTTTGTTGCTCCTTTTTTTGTGGAATTGTAGGCTTTCTTCGCTACTTTTTCGGTCGATTTGTAAGCTTTCTTTCCCCCCTTCTCAACCGCTTTGTAAACGTTTGTTGTACCTTTTTCGACCGTTTTGTAAGCATTTGTTGCACCTTTTTCGACCGTTTTGTAAGCATTTGTTGCACCTTTTTCGACCGTTTTGTAAGCATTTGTTGCACCTTTTTCGACCGTTTTGTAAGCATTTGTTGCACCTGTTGCAATGCTATTGAATGCTGATGTCCATGAATCAAACAATCCTCCTTTTACAACTCCTATTATGACTAGTATCAAAGGAATCGTTGTTTCTAAAACCCTCATGATTAGAACTAACGATCGATTTGAGATCTATTTTGCTGTTGAACATACATTAGTACTATGATAATACATATAATGGTCAATACAAAATGCATATGAAATTACATTGTCAATATTTTCACACAAGTCGTAAACAATTCTGGGAAAATAATGATTAATTAATATTTATTAATAATAAAACTAATGCTTCATTTCAAAAGCAAGAAAGATAAATAATTACATACAAAACGCTTGAAAAGCAATATAATTTTTCAGGTTGAGAAATATACAAAGCCTGGAGCGATTGCTTATGTAAAATCGGATGTTAAATTTTATGGAAGGGTCAAGGAAGGTTGGGCACCATTTTTGGTAAGGTTCAGAAAGCTTTTGTTGTTAAATCTACTTCCGAATGTATATCATCATTCAAAGTTGCAAATTACTTTGTGCCGCTTTATGTGGAAAAATTACACACTAATGCTAATTATTGCAGATGGGAGATGTCCTAGGGAAAAAGCGTACTTATCAAAAGTCAAACAGACTCCAGCAAGATTCTACTGTCATATACAATCCAAGGCAAAGAAAAACAACCAAAGCACCTGCGAAAATTCAAGTAAACGATTACATGTTATTGATAAATATTTGGTGCAAACATTTTCATGTACAACCTTTATGTAAATATTCCAATTTTAGTTTCAAAATTCTACGCTACGGCTCATTTCTTTGAACAATCCTTGGAATGGAAACATGAATGGAATCAATTCTATAAATTATCAATGTCAAAAAGAAGCTTATGAGGCTGGAATTTCTGGAATTTATAGAGCCTTTCTCTCATCATCAGAAGTAAAAGGAATAGATTTGATATCCGTCGTCAAAAACCCAAATGATGTCATCATCAATTTGAAAAATGAAACTCTCTTTTCTACATGGAGTGATGTTTTCAAGCATAATAGATTCTGGGATACTGATGAAAAATTGGATTCTCTTGTTGGCATCTACTCTTTTAGTGGAAAGGATATTATTGGAAACGATCACTGGTAAATATTTATATCCGTCTGGAAAAGTTATGAGCCATAAAATTGAAATTTGACCTGGTTTCGTGACATTTTAGGAACATCAACTTGATATGGCATGGTAGTTTCGAAACTGGCAAAAGTTCTTATACGGGTAGTTGCAATAGTTGGACTTCGAACAGTACTGATGTCACTGGTCTCTCTTCCGACTTTTTACGGGAATATATGTTATCACAAGAACGTCAAACTTGTAACATGAGTCTCATAGTTTTATGTGTTGAAGTTCCAAATTATCAGATTAACACTTATATGGTAAATATACCAAAAAATAGCACAAAAATAGTTCAATTGACTCCGGATGAACACAAGCAAGCTTTGTGGAATTATGATGAAGATTATATGTTACTGTAATACATTTAAAACTTTGAAATTTAAACGTTATTTTTCACAATTGCATTCAGTTTGGACTTTCGTATCATTTATGAAGGAAAAAAAACATTGTATGCAACTTGTTACTTGTTTCTACTTAGCAAAGATTTTATAGTTTCACTCCCATCCATCACATTAACATTTTTAATATAGAATGTAAACAAATGTTAGTTTAATTTTTTATTCAGATGTTTATAACTTTTACTCTCTTATTCTGACATTGGACATTAAAACCTTCATGTTTGCGTCAGTCATTTTAAACTATCAAATCTCGTGAAATAAAAAAAATCTAAACAATATTTTTCCCAGTTTGCATACTTTTTGAAGCATATACATACGCAATAATGCTTTTTATACCAAAACACATTAAATCACATATACAATCAGATTACAGAGGGATGGTATCGTTTGTTGTGAGAGGTTGCAGGAGAAAGGAAATCCGGTCTGTATGTATTTGAAACACCACGTTCAACGATAAAAAGCTCCGAGATTTTCCCTTTTCTTCAAATAAATAAAATGAAAATACAAATAAGATGAGAGTGAATACATAGTTTTCTCCAACAACTCCCGTGTTTGCAACCTTTTATTTTTTCATGATTTTTTTTGCTGAATAAAAAGAAATTAATAATTCATTTTTTGTCTACGTTGTTTATGGAAAGATGCAGCAATGTATTCATAGCATTGTGTTCAATTTGAAACCATAAAAGTACATTTAAATTTTCAATTGAAAGTTTAAAGGTGTGGTAGTTCCCTCCTAACTTCACTTGCAACAAAAATAATCAGTTTGGGCATTTTAATTTTGAACAGACCCTCACGATTATCTCAAGTGTGCACGATTCCAATAATTTGAAAAATACACATAAGGAAAAGTTAGTATCTTGTCGTATTACAATGTTGTTTTCAAGTCCAAATGATGTATGACTTTCCTTGTCAGCAAATATTAGTGGTTGAATAAGCTGCTAATGCAAATACCCAAGTTGCTTTTGAAAATTGGACATTCAATTTCAACAAATACATATGTATCTTTACAACAAGCGCGTGATTAAATACTTAAATACTGTTTGCTTAAAAAGTCAATTTTGCTCATTCTTTAGGGTTTAAATACTTTGCTTCGCTTCTGAGGATGATGGTTAAACACAAATTGACAAACAACAAATTACGGAAACCAATAAATTTCAAACTACAACTCGATTAAAATGAATCTTCCAATATGAGACTTCCAAGCCATAATAATAACTTTTTCTTCCTTCAATTGACTCAATACTTGAGATTAAATTTGTAAAATACATATTCATTGACTGATCCTATAATTTCTGCAAAAGAAATTTGATACAATGCAAACTCCAATTATTAAATTCTGTTCAATGTTAAACTAAACCCATCTTTAATATTCATTTGGTTGAGCTTTGATTAAAACGCTTGTCAGTCATAAAAGGAATCTCAAGTGCGAGTAAAAGTTGCTAGTAGTAAGTGTGAACCCTGTCTCATATTTCTTCAGTCTCGACTCACCCTCAGAGCTCAATCCTTCCAACTATAACTTCACACTCCAAATTATTTGCAAAGTTGAAATTGATATAGGACAAGACGCCAAAAAAGTCCAAATACTGAATTAGCTCTAATTAAATTTATGTGTCAATTTAACAAGAACTCAAATAGTCAAGGATTTGAGAGCCATTTAGCGTTGTATGCTCTATGTAATGGTGAAGGTTAGGGCATAAAAGTTTAGAATTGAGGTGATTCAGTGTTAACAAAAGGATGGAAATAAGATGAACTGCCGCAAAAAAGATATTAGGTTTCGTAACAAATGATCCTTATCTAGTTTGGTTTGTCGGTTTGCCATTTCCATTTTTCGCTTCATCAATATTCTGCACGCAGTATCACGATTTTAGTGCTCAAATTGCAGCAGGCACATTTAATGAGCAGTGTGCTTACATAGTTTGACTTGTAAAATCAGTAATACTCAAACGTTCAGATAATAAAATATATAAAATTGTTGTTTGGATTAGATTAAATGACAATTTGTTATGTCATTATTGTAA
>JAAOWG010000852.1:0-10468 GCA_036491945.1 Paranurophorus simplex
GCAGATTATTGGTCATCCTCACTCATTTTTGCAATTAATTATTTCCTACGACCCAATTTCACGTTCATTTGTGAATAAATGTGCAATATTTTTGCAAATGCTCCCATAACCGGGATTCCTGAAAAGTATTTAGTAATTGTTTGCATAACATAGGAAAGTTTATTGATCAGTATTTCAGCTACCTAAATTACAATTTACGTAAAGTTAAATTACAAAACATTAATCATTTCGAGTTTTCCAATTAGACTTTTGGGCAGAATGAGCGAGTTTGTTTGTTAATGAATTTGTTTAAATTGGATGTTTTTCTCAAGCCAAAACCAACTTTCATCAGCCAAACTCATCCTGTAAGGATCATCTGCAGCTAGCAGCACTCGATAAAATATTAGAGGGAACTCTTAATGACCGGTGAAAGCAATAAATTTCTCTTAGACCTCAATTCAACTCTTTCCTCCTGTTTTTCTATTCCGTTGAAAGTGGTAGAATTAAAATGGGTTGGAGTCGGAAAACCTCAAGAAGAGATTTCATTTCTCTGTAATATTTGGAACTTTGCTTTCAAACTATAGTAAAGTAGCATTATGCCAATATTAGTACTAAAAGGGAAAGTACAAGAGAGTAACCAAACCTTGAATCAGGTTTTCCAACCGTTCAACTAAGCTTGGGCTACTGTATTTTACGTTGGAAAGTGCATGATGGCTACGGATGTGAATGGTTATGTTTTTCAACTTTTAGCAAAGTAACGCAGTAGCAGTGAGACAGCGTCTGTATGTAGGATTCAGTTACATTCTTATAAAGTCTTTTTCCTTCTCTTCTCCACCACCGACCTTAACTTTTACTCTAAGGTATGCACTATGGAGTAAACATTTTAAATGTGTACTTCAACTCTGCTGCACTTTCTTAAAGAAAGCAAGACAGCTTTAGGGGTATCTTTGAGATTCGCTTTTGCTCGTGGTTAGCATCTTGACGTAAACAAGTAGAGGAATTATGTTTATGCACATAGTTTAAAACTCTAGCACTGAGCACTGCAAACTAAAAAGAATATAGGGTTTGTAGTATTTTATATCTATTATGAAATAGAATATATGTACTTTCACATGACAATCTAACCTTTGAACTCTACCAGACATCATCTCAAGCACACTCAAATTGAAACAATGTCCTGTACAAATAGAAAGGTGGTTTGCCAGATTTGAAGTTTGAGATTCTTACATCAATCGCTCAAAGTCAAGCGTACGCAATGCAATGCAAGAGAAATGATTACTGATTGTGCTATAGTTTTAACGCTACCACAGTTTTGCTGTAGGCATTTTCAGTCTCTAGCAACTCCACAAGACTAAAGAGTACAAACAAATTGTTTGCATAAGCAGGCAATAGTATATAGTACTTGACTCATTTAATTTCATTTATTTGCATCCTATCCCTTTGAATTGAAATTCAGCTTGGAATTACTACTCATGTATTGAATGAAACGTCAAGAGAATTTAAGTGCGATGTACAAGGATGTAATTCTCTTGTTTTTGATTGTAGTTTGGATTCTAGTTTATTTATTTTATTGTCATTTGATGCAGTCGTTTATTACCCTGAGGTAATACAATATGGAGATGTTTATGAGTGATTAAAATGCACTGCAAGAAGGGAAGGACTTGTGTTTGGGTGGATTAAAGGACAAAGTGCGTTTGTTATTGAAAAGTTTATATCCTCAAATAACTATTTTCCAAACATAATCCATCTTTCTCATTTCCGCAATCTATAAATTGCTTGTTGTTAAAGGATTATTTGGCAGAAGAATCACACTCAACAAACGTTAAACCAAACCTATCCTCTCACTTACCAAAATTCTAAACAACTTTGTTTCCTATCAGATTCCATCCACCAAGTCAACGTCCACGAGATTTATTATCCAGTTCTAAGGGAATAAATGGAGCAGACAAACGAACATAAGCATACCTTTACTCGTGAGTTTAATATAGGATCATTCGACCATATTCTTCCAATCTACTCGTTCTTCGCAAAATCCTTTCTCTATAAACTCGAAAAAGGATTTCATGATTGCGGATTTGGGCCATTACTTTGGCAGCAAAGTAAGCAAACGAAAGTAGGAGTGTAAATCTGCTAAATTTATAGTTTATTGGTTCTTCTCCCTTGTCTATTGTGGGTTTAGTATTGAAATGTTGTGTTCAAGTAAATTATTGTGTAGTTAGATTTCCCTTGAAACTGTTTTGTAACTAATCTACAATATATAAAAGTAACTAATATAGATGAAATGGTATGAGTGAACCTCAACCTCTGAGACGAAGGATGGATAGATGACATGGAATAGGATGCAACCTCATTCCTATTATACTCATGATTTCCCATTATCAAATCCCCCAACAAATTCAAAGACTAGTAATATACTTTCTCTCTGAAAATTGATAGTCTATCCTTGTCACAGATACGCTCTGATAGCTTCTCTTCAGAATTTAATCCGTGGTTTTTGACGGCGGTAGCGTATGGTAAATGTCATCACCAGGTACTGGAAGGTATGTATAATATTAATCGATAATTACTAAAGTATTGAACATTTGCCAAATTCTGACACCCGTCAACCTTATCATGATGACATTCTCTTAACCAATAATAAATATATTTGTCACATTGTACCATATCCAATTTCAGAGTTAGCTTTAAAAGTTTCTTTACTTCATATTATTTGGATTATGACATGAAAATTAGGTTTCAGTTTCACTACAGAAAATGATTGGAATAAGGTCCCTTCATGAATTTATAAACCAACTTTATTCTCATACCTTTGAAACCCCTGAAAGAGAAAGTTTGTCTCTCTCTGCTTTCATCCTACCTGAATATGGACCAAGGTAGGTATACTGTACACCATCTCAATAGTAGAAAGATGAAATTGGATTGAGCCAGTTCAACTAAAATACCTACGACCTGCAAGAACTAACTGTAAGTAAATAGTGGAGAAGAGAGAGAAAGAGAGAGAGCTAATCAAAAATCGTATCGATCCATTTGACATTCTACTTAACCTAAAAAATTGCATATTACGCTAAGTTTCTATATATATTTCATACCTTATTTTGATAGGTATATGTGTACAAAAGAAAGTTATATTGACACTAATCCTTATTTTGGGTGTGTGGAATATAAAACCCCTACAACCATCTTTTTCAGGGTGTATATGTTCATCGCCATCACTTTCATCCAATCTTTTTGCTTTCTTTCTTCCGGAGGCAGATTTGATGTGATTCAAGTGATGATATGAGAGCTTTACACTTTTTCTCAAGAGAAAGTAGTTAAGTAAGTGACTACTTTAGCTTTTTATATATTCATATACGAATAAGAGAGAGTGAAAAAGTGGAGGCTTGAGCATAGAATTTATCTAGTTAAAATTTTAGTTAAAGTTTGTATCATCATATATGCTCAAGTAAAAGTTAAGACTGTTATCCAACGCCCAAAAGGAGAGATATGCAAGATATGGTTTGAATGAATATAATACTTTTTTCGGTTGAGTAATAAGAAGATACAAAGTTGTGTGATATGATGATGCGAATTTTTTACACGCGCCTGGTGGTCTTATTCTCACATTATTTCACTTTACTTTCAGTCTTTTCATCTTTTTTGGTGATGCAACCTGGGTTGAGGTTGAATTCTATTCAGGAATGAATTTGCTCTAGGGTTTTGAGTTTTTTGATCATAAAATTTGAGTCTGCTTTGGGAATTGATTAAAACTAGAATTGAAATATTTTGCCATTATTTGTAAATGGTAGAGTTGAAAGGGAGGATAAGCTATAAGTAAGATGTGTTGTAGTTATTTATTTGTCTGTCACGAAATGCATGCAAAAATATAACCTACTTTTTTTGTTTATCTTATGATTTGCTTTCATTTCGAGAAAAAAAGGAAAAGAAAAGGAGTGAAGGATTTTACTAATGAGGTATAAAATATAAATTCTACATTTTCTGTGACTTTTACATTTTCTTACAATGAATGTAGGTTATGAAAAGAAAGAGAGAAAATAAGTAAATCCTTTTGGTCTGAAATGGAAGGAAAAGATGAAGCTGTCATAATTCATTAGAATTTGTTTGTTATACCAAACTCATTTCCTTTCTTTTTTCTTTCAGCCCCACAATTCATTTATGGCTGTTAATAAGAGAATGCTACATAGAAAATGCTACCTTACTTTACTATATATATTCCATAGTTTTGATATAAATTGATAGCTATGCTAATGATTTAGCATTCAAGATTTCCCTTTCGTTCTTTCTTTCTAAAGAGTAGGCTAATATCTTGTCGATTAATCAATTTATCAATCCATTTATGTCCAACTATAAAAGAATTGAGAAATGAACCGTGTTTTGTTAACAAGATGATGAGTAGGAAGGGTACATAGATATTATGCTTGTAAAGTAAATATGTTATTTTGGCTGCAGTTAAAATAATGCTTGATAAAGAACCTTTGTTTCAAACGAACAATGTATGTATGAAATGAAGTCAATCAATACAGGTACATACGAGAATGCAAGTAAGCCAGCATTATTTTGGAGGAAGAGTTATGCAATATTTTTTGCAAACGTATCATAACAATGCGAAAAACCAATAATAACAGTGTGTAATTTGTCAAGTTCATAAATGAACAATTTATTGAATTTTTATTGTTTTTTTAAATTTATGACAGCAATATTTCATAGCGTTCTCTTGCATATAAAAATTTTAATGAGAGCAATAATTGTTTATAAGGGTAAGATACATACAAATGTAAATTTTCTTGCCGGTTTTATAATAATTTTTTACTAATGAAAGTGTCAAGGATAAGATTAAATAAGTGAGTGAATGCTCAATCTTGAGTTCAAATATATTTTTACATCTAAACGTACTGAACACTTATCCTCAATTTTAATCTATACAGTGAATGGTTTATTGTATTCAAGTAATAAATTATAAACTCTCTCTTAAGTTAATAATATGCCTCTACTTTATTAATTTTAAGTACTGATGCGGGTCAACTATTTTAATAGCTTGGGATGAATTGAATTATAAACATGAAATTATCCTATCTATCAGTCTATTTATCCAGGCGGACGTTAATTTGTAAAAAAAGCCGAACATCCATCTTATTTATGTAGCTCATCGAATTTAGCACATGAGTTGATTCAAGTATTATATAAATATTTATACGTATAAACGATATAATCATAATTATACTTACTACCAAACTCAATAGTTTTCCAAGTAAAGGTGCGTTTCATTAAAAGTATCACATCACACTAAATAAGTCTGCACTGGATTTGTTGCAGCGTCTTTTGCTTGCTGCTTGTAGGATTTAGCAGTGCCAAAATTAAGAGTTGCTTTATTTGCAGAAGAGGCCGAGTTATTATGATGCCATTGTTGTTGAGGGGCTATAGTAATTTGAGGTTGGTAAGTATACCCATTAGGTAGATGAATATTATTTAATCGGTTATTATTAGGTTGTTGAGAGGATGGACTAGAAGGATCTAAACAATCTAAAGTGGAGTAAATGTGGTTTTCACCTTCTAAAGTCAGGTAACTTTCAACACCACCATGGTTTGAAGAACCAACACTACTATTATTCAAACTGTACATTGACTTTGGCACTGGCACCGGAGACTTTGTTTGTTGCATTTGTTGCTGAAACATAAGCGAAAAACTTGTAGGGGTGTGAACACTTTGATTCTCATCCCCTCCATTGGTAGCTGTAGAATCAGTTGACTGACTGGATGGTGGAGATTTTGGAGGAAGTGGGGGATTATAATGAGAAGCTGGAGCATAATGACGATTATGATGTGGACTGTGAATGGATTGATTGTAATTGTTGGATCCAGTTTGACTATATTTTGGGGGAGGAAGGGCAACAAAATTTGTCCACAATTTATTACTTCTGTTGAGTTCATCAATAATGATTTGCTGTTGGTGGTTGTCATTTGCATTGTATTTTAACGTCGCCATAATACCTCCAACTCCATTTACAACGGTAGAGTCTCCTCCTGTTGAGGTCGCTGTTGTTGTATTACTCCCAATAATATTTGAGTTATAATGAGAGGATGGGGGTGGTAATGAGTATTTCAAAGTTGACCAAAACTTTCTCTGCTTTCTTTCATCTTGTGAGGTTACATTCCACTTGATTACTTGTATCCTATTGTGTCTAACCCAAGATCTTATTTCTGAACTAACATCATTTGGCGATATCTCATCATCATCTATGAATAGCACAACAACTTTTTGTTTCACTTCACTTTTCTTGTTCTTTTGTGACTTTTTGAGGAATGCATTAAACGCACCCCGATACTCCCCAACTGTCCATTCCCCTTGGAGAAAGTTTCGTGACAAGAGTATAACAACACTTTTGGAATTCTCTGCAGCTCCAAATATCATCTCTTTGAGACCCCCGGATTCACTTATAAGGTCTCTATAATGGAGGCAAAGACGGTATGAATCATTTGCTTCCAGTTCATCAGTGATTCGTTGGGCAATGGGTTCTTCATCTTTTTGACTATAGATGAAATACGCGTCATACAATTTCTCATCATCCTCATCCCCCCCACTTCCTCCAGCAAAACAAACCCTGATGCCAAAATGAGTAAAAAAGAAGAGTCTTGCGTTGTCGCGACAGAGTATTAGCACTATTACAAGTATGATGAGAAGAATGACCAAAGATATGATAGAAAATATTAAAGGTAGTGGGGAATATGTAAAATCAATCATCATGAATCCTCCACTCCCATCCCCAACAAGGGCCCAAGATGCTCCACATGTTCTGTTATAATCAATAATATGGGGTCCTGGCTTTTGAGTAGTGTTCCAAACACATTGAAGTTGTCCAATATCCACAACTTTTCTAGAGTTATCTGTCACCCATGAGTAAAGTTGGTGAAGGAATTGGCAATCACAATTCCATTGGTTTCTTGCCAGCCCAATTTCCACCAAGTAAGGATTTAGAGAGAGTTGCCACACAGTGAACACAACAAGACGATTCCCATCCAGTCTCAATATCTCGAGGGATTTAAGAGGAAGGAATGTTGTATTGGTTATAGACTCAATTAGATTATCATGCAAGTACAATTCTCGTAGTCGAGTTAGATGGTCAAATTCATATCCTTGGAGGGACGTGAGTAAATTGTTTTCGAGATGAAGATTCTGAAGTTGTTGTAGTCCATTAAATGATTTGTTGTGAATCGTTTCAATCCTGCTAGAGTTTAGGAATAGGACACGGAGATTTTTTCTTCCAATAAAAGTATGACTTTTTAGTGCTGGTATGTCATTTCCATCAAGATAAACTTCTGTTGAGTCCATTGGTAAAACTGAGGGGACACTTGAGGCCCCAGAAGATGCGCAGTTTACCACATTTGCTGACCAATTGTGATCATGATAACAGGTACAATTCTCTGGACAACTCATTTGACAATCACACGCATCAAAATCGCAGCAATGGCAAAGTGCAAAACAATGGGATTTGTAAGGACATAAAAAATCTTGTGGTTTTATATCAGGAAGTGGGATATGAGTTACCGTACGAGAGAATGAGACACGGCAAACAATCGCATCTAAATCAAGAACGGTGGGATGTTGTCGAAGGGCACTAAGTTGATTGATTCGTAAAAGCCATTCCATGCTGCATCTTTTGATTTAACAAAAAAAACAAACAAGAATGGGATTAGCATGAGAATGCATTTTTTTTTAAATGTAAATGATTATTATACATTATGCATTAAGATTGTATCGTATTAGTGGGCTATATAGACGTAGAAAAAAATGAAATGCAACACTTACTCGCATAATAGAGGATTTCCTCCCAAGAAAAATTCCGGCAGCGGTTTCCCCAGTGGGATAGGAGGAAGACGAAGTGCATTGAGGGGAATATTTTCCAATTGATTTCCTATCAATTCCACTCTTCGAAGATGACTCGAATGGCTAAAGGTGTCTGGAATAATTCTCTTGAGATTGTTATGGCTCAGACGCAGCACTTCAAGACTTGATGGTACAGCGTGATAATCAAGCTGAGATAGTTGATTATTTGAGGCATCTACCACACGAAGCTTTACATTTTGATTGGGAAGGGATGATTGTCGGTGAGAAGCAGCAGTAGTCTCATCTAGATCCCCATTTCCACCTTTCTTGTTGGACCATGCACCCCCCAGTGTTTCCAATTGATTATGGCTTACATCAAACCATTCTAGTGTACTAGGTAGCAAGGAGTAATCAGCCCATCGGATCCTATTCTCGGACACATTCAACCACAACAAATTTGGCAACTGAGGGGCCAAGTTTGGAGGCAATTCTTCAAGCTTGTTTGAGTCCAAACGAAGAACTTTTAACTCTGAACAGGAAATGAAAGCTCCGGATGAGATTTTATGGATTCGATTTTGTGCAATGTTGAACACCCTGAGTCTTGGTACAGGTTCACATAAACCTTTGGGCACCTCTTCCAGTTGGTTATCAACCAACCTTAGACCATAAAGTTGGCTCATACCGGTAAAGGATTCATTATTCAAAGATGAAATTTTATTTTCACCCAAGTCCAATGTACGTAAGAGTTGGAGACCCCGAAGTGCCTCTGGTACTTTAGGCAATTGGTTACCCACTAGCCCCAAGTCTTGTAAACTTGTACAATTTCTCAATGCCCCCATTTCAATCGATCCAATTTGATTATAATCCAGTATGAGTTTGTGAAGTACATAAAGTCCATTGAACATGTTTGAGTTGATATTGATTAGCCTATTTCTTCCCAAATTCAGGGAATGTAAATTTGTC
Organism: Paranurophorus simplex; assembly: GCA_036491945.1. NCBI lineage: Eukaryota > Metazoa > Arthropoda > Collembola > Entomobryomorpha > Isotomidae > Paranurophorus > Paranurophorus simplex. The sequence continues at coordinate 8,762 of JAAOWG010000852.1, forward strand.
ATTCGGGCAAAACTTGCATCCTCAATTGATGAAATTAAATTGTTCCCAAGATCAAGAACTTGTAAGGAATATAACTCATTAAATGTTGATGGAGCCAAATGAGTCAATTGGTTATGAGACAGATTTAGAATGACAAGTCGCCTGCAATGAATAAAAAAATAAAATAAATGCTTAATAATGAAACAGATTACGTACATCATACATATTTAGATACAAGAAACACTATTTCTAAGCAGATCCTGATTTTGTAGTCATTAAAAGGCATTAAATGAAAGGCTGATCTTGATTCGATCTGATTAAAACTATCTATTTTTTTATAAAAAGATTGCAGTGAATAATAAAATGAGACGACGAGAGTAATCAAGAACAATATAAGGCAGATGCAGATTAAAAAAGTAAGATTGGACTTACACTAAGGATTTAAATGCTTCTGCAGTTATCCATTGACTTGACAGGGAGTTTATTGATAGATCCAAAGTTTGTAAATGTTCTAATCCAACGAACAATCCTGGTGCGAGTGCCGTAAGGGAATTATTTCTCAAATCCAATGCCTGGACTAGTTTGCAATGTTGAAATAATTTTGGTGGTAATGCAACGAGTCTGTTTGAAGACAAGTTTAGGTTTCTTAGCTGACCTAATCCAGTAAAAGCATCATCCTCAAGTTCTTCTAACCAGTTGTGATCCACACGAAACTCTTGGAGTCTTCTCATCCTTTCTAATCTTCTACTACCCAAAGTTCTGAGAGAATTGTATGATAAATCAAAAGATTTCAAATCTCCGAGGCATCCATCTTGCACCGGAGAAGATGATGTTAATGGTCTATTGGAATATTCATTTTGCAAGGGAAGAACTCGACTACTCTGAGGGAGTCCAAGATCATCAATATCGCTCAAAAGATTATGTGTAAGATTTAGAGATTGAAGATTCAATACTTGGCACAACAATCGCTCTGGTAAATTCCACATGTGATTAAATCCCAAGTGAATATGACGAAGTTGTGGAGTTGCGGTGAAAGCTCCAGGTGAGATTTCTAATGATCTTGCAGCCCATTCGGAGTTACCCGTATTTATACTCAGTCTCTTTAAGTGTCTTAGCCCAGAGAGAAAGTCGGCTGGCAAATGTTTCATTTTGCATTTCTCTATATCCAACTCATGCAGCTCACTCAGAGAACTTAATTGTCCGGGCCTTACACCACTTTCAAAAAATAAAACATCGTTGCAAACTAACTTTAATCTAGTTATACTATTCACATCAACACTTCCTCCGGATGAGGTTAAGTTTTCTATATCAAGGTCTGGATGAAGTGTACGAATTTGACATTGTATTATAGCATGCTCTCCAACATCACTTATCGCACCGGAATTTGAAGTTTGTCCTGAATGCATTAGTTTGACACAAGACTCTATCTCCCCACTACTTGCTGATACTGCATTGGAAAAAGCAAGTATCACAAGTAGCATGAGATTTAAATGAAATTTCCATCTCGGAGATCTACCATCCTTTGGGTTTCCTCCACCTTCATCAATCCTTGATGACAATAACGTTTTCAATTTCGAGTCCATCTCTATTTATTTATTTAATAAATGTTGAATGGATGAAATGAAACTGAATTTCATGAATATTGAACATGAGAGCCTCGTTTTTTGGTTATATTCCATTTCATGTGACATTACACATTTTGAGTTCTTTGTATTTCTCACGCATCAA
>JAAOWG010000853.1:0-10467 GCA_036491945.1 Paranurophorus simplex
TTTATGGTTTTATTAATTGGACGATTTCACCTCAGTGCATTATATAATATAAAAGAATATATAATCCTCTATAATATAGTATTTATATTTATATAAATATTATATATATGTATAGTATTCTATATGTAATATTTCATAAAATCATCATTCAATCACAATAATTTTGCAATATATTTTATTTTGAACTAGTAAAAAATACAATGTTCCATTAATAATATTTTTGACGTAATGTAGATTATGTAATTGATCTGACGTATTATTCAATAGCTCTACAACCACGGAGTTCCCCTTTTTCCCGAATCTAAATAAAATTCCATGAAATAATTAAAAAGTTAATTTTTAGAATTGCACACATCATTAAGTTCATCTGAAGCTGCATTTTCGTATTGGCGTGCTTCATCAAGCGTCATATCAATCCAACGATCAATCCAACAAAACATTCGCCTATGAAAAGTTGAGAAAACTCGCTGTTCATTTTTCTGAATAAATTGCTCCAACCGACTTTGGAAACCAAATATTTTAAATTCACAAACAACTACTTTGTAACAGCACATTATTGGATCCGCCTGTAATATATTTTGAAATCTCATTTACTATTGCAAAGTAATCTCATATTTCTCACTTCTTCAATCCAATTAGCTAATAATGGCCCTCTCGGTGTCTTTACAGATTTGAATCGTCGAGGAAGTTCATCCTCTGCCATACTTTCCTCCTGTTGCGCATCTAGCTCTTCTCCAATATCAATCATTATTACTTCTCTCATTGAAAGTTGTTCAGGATCGAGATTTAAGGCATTTTCCGTCTCTCCTACAATCGTCACTTTGGTTTATTACTTGTTTGTCGTTTTTGTCGTGTTAATACAAAACAAGAACAACATTAATTTACCTCTATCTGCCAAATGAATTGAATCAATTGTTACATTCAATCGATCTCCAAGATATTCATTCTGCTGCCGAGGGTTATTAATTTTAAAGCAAATAACATACAATGCTCATACGGATATGACTGTTCTGGAATAAGGGTAAGCATTCCAACTTTCTTCTTTCAAATCCAAACAACCTTTAGGCGTTAAAAGACGGATAAAACCAGGCACCTTGCTGCAGGAATTGTAATTCATGTATCAAAATAAAACCCCTAAAATTTACAACACAATACTTGTTGATATGATATTTCTTTAGGGTGTATTGCCCACTGTGGGAACGTGGATCATTTGGAAATAAGACATTTTCAAAGGGTTCATTTATGATAATTTCAATTCCATCCCCTCCACCTGTCTCCCTTTTTGCGGCTTCCGCGACAGAAAATACTTGACCTATTTGATACTAATAGAAAGCACGATATTAGAACCCTATCATGATCTGAACGGTTGTTACCTCATCCAAAGTCATAGGCAGTTGTATACGACTGTGAATGAAAACGTGATGCATTAAGTAAGAGTTATTGAGAAGGTTAATGGAGAGATATCGTCTTACAATTCTTTGATAATCATTCCTTCAATGCTAAATAAATTTTGTAGTGATCCAATGAACGTTTCAGGGAATCAATACTGACTAATTAAAACACGTTATTTGAGGCGTTAAAGTGAAAGCCAAAATTCCATGAACTTAAATTAAAGTTCAATGTTGCGGGTTCAATTCACAAAGAAATTAGCCGGATTTTAGATAACTTCAAGATCTTTCTATAGAAATTTAAATTGTAGCTTCAATGGTTCTTTCGAACCTTAGGACCGAAACCGTCTTAAATTTTTGTTTCATATATGTAATGGCATATGTATATACACTGTATGTGTGTATGGGTGAGTTAAATTGATGAATTCCATTTGACACATTTTATCAGCTTCAATTTTGTAAATTTTTGTCACTCGTTTCAGTCATCACTTCGACTAAATTTAATGTTGAATGTTGAATCGAATTGTTATTTGGTTACGTGTCATATACATATTTGAGTGAGTCTTGCTTATATTTAGTAATTGCTAACAAATATAGGAAATACCTAGAACTAATTTAAATTCATCCCAACTATTTGCATTTGGAGAAGCATTAATCAAATGAAAATGACCCAGTTTTTAAATCTCTTTAAATATTTAATTCACAATAAAACATAAAGTTGAACTAGGACAGGGAATATCTTTACACTTTGTACACTTTATAAAATGATCTTGATAACCATGAATCATCAAAAGAGAGGTTAATGATGTTACATCCCTTGTTAAATGATACATTTTATCGTTGGCTTCTTCATTAACTGACGTAAGCTTGATTGATTACTAATAATAACAATGAAATGGTAAAAATCTTGCTCCAATTTATTTCATATCATAAAGTTTAGTCTGGATGAATCTTTTGGAAACATGAAGGCTAAATCAGTGATATCCTAAAAACATAAATTGATAAATTTATGGAATATTCATTTATGATAGTATGGACTGAACTGACTGAAATGTAGAATATTTACAGTACTTAACTTATTTGACAAAAAAACTATCTGGTATTGACAATATAAACATAAGATCATCAAAGGATGCAAACAGCAATCAGAAATATTTCATCGACACGATTAACATAATGTTGATTTGCTTCCAATGATCATATTTGCATATTCGCTGAAGACTTTTTTCATGAGTTACCAAATTTATTTATTTATTTTCATTTATTTATTTGAATACACGTGGTACCTTCTAAATAGAGGTAAATTCTACAACAAATTCTACCACTAATGTTCACAATTTTCCATTATGTTTATACAGATATTACACAGACATTATATAGATATTATTCCATAATCTAAAACGTGACAAATCCCAGCAGGTATGTTATAAAAAGTATTAAAAAGTAATGATACACGTTTCCATTTGGACAACACTTAAAGGATTATGCAATAATCTACGTTGATTTGTATGTTTACAGCAAATGAATCAATGATCTATTTTAACAAAGATAACAAAGTATCTCATATAAAATCCACTTTGCCAATCCATGTATTCATCATTATTCGTCATTCACAGCCTCCAGAACAATCTCCAGTAAATAAACAAAAGAACAAAAAGAAGGAATATCTGTTCAATCTGGCAGAAAGAAACCCATTCCTCTCATCATCATCAAAATGAAGTATCTAATTTTTCTCTGCATTACAATGTCCTTTACTTGTGCTACAAAGGTAAAGTTTTTAACGATCACTCATCTCATTTAAACGTTTGATAAAATTAGGATGTGGAAAGTTGCATCTGTATTACGAGTTACCAACCTGTGTGTGGGAGTGACGGTAAAACGTATGATAATTTCTGCTATTTTGAGTGCGCTCAACGAGACAATCCAGGTAAATTGAAATATTGTTGGGCAGACCATTACCGTTAATTTAACTGATTTTTAGATTTAACACTATTCAGCAATGGTCCTTGTACAGCTTCAATTGACGATGTTTCAAAACCCGTAATAAAGTTCTTCTAAAGACAACAATTTATAACGTTTTAAATAATTTTAGGAAGAGCTAACTTGTGCTTGTTCCATGGACTATAGACCTGTATGCGGATCAAATGGACTAACTTATGGGAATATCTGCGCCTTAAATTGTGCTCGTAGAAATAACCCATGTAATTAAAACCTATCGAAAGAGTCATTTCTAACTATACTTCTTGCAGCGTTGGGTGTAGCATTTCACGGTACTTGTGAAAAGGGCAGGTCTAATCCAAAAACAAAACCTTGCATTTGCACTCGAGAGTTCCGACCAGTCTGTGCAAACAATGGTGTGACGTATAGCAACCCTTGTGAATTCAGATGTGCTGCAAAAATGGATTCAACTTTGACAATTGTGTCGAATGGGAGTTGCTGAGATAAAATTAGATTTGTGATATTTTATAATAAATATTTATTCCAATTCATCCCAAAATTTTGTGTAAGTAATAGATTTGAAAATCACGCTAAACAATTACTTCAAAATATAAATTGAATTTTGTATAATAACGTTTACTTGAACAAAAAAAAGGTCGAGGGCTTGCTGTGCTTGCTTGCTGTAGCTTTCTTCTCTGTTTCGTGGCTTCCGTTTAGCAGGGTTCAAATTTGTAGATTTTGAGCTCTAAAATACAAGTGATATTGACATTATCCATGCAGTTTACTTACTGTGATTCTTGCATTTGGCATTTTCAAAATGACATATGTTAGGATAAGTCTTTCCATCTATTTAAATTAATTTTAACCAACTCATAAATAAATCTATAAATAGAATACCGGTTGCGCAAATTGGTCGATACATATCTTCACATTGTACGTCACATGGGACCAAGTTGGACCCATTTATTACTTCCATGTCCTAATTTTTATTTCACAATGAATGATTTGTTTAATTAAAAGTATTGGTGATCATACGCATGGACCATTGGAAACGGGGGAAAGACTCGGATTGTAACACTTTGCAATTGATAGTTCACAAAGATTTCTATACGTCTTCCCATCATTGCCACACATTGAGTTCTCTCTCATTGGACAAATTCTTGTGAGACAATTTTCATAGCTTTTCTATTAAAAATTTGTAAATGGAATATGAGACTGAGCAAATATGTTCCTCTTACACATCTTCCTTCATGTTTTAGTTCAAGTCCTATTAAAACGTTGGTTTAAATAGTTTCGTGTTCTGCTTTATATTTTATGTACCTGGTGTTCTGCATTGGGCTTTTGAAAATTGACAAATATTTGAATAAGTAATCCCATCATTTCCACACACAGGACTGTATTTTGCAGGACAAAATGGATCCTCACAACCCATTGTACTTGGGGTCACAATAACCTCTTCTGTTGAAGGTGTTTGGAACGTTTCTTCAGTCTCAATTTCTGACACTGGATTTGGATTAGAAATCTCAACTGTCTCATTATTTTTGGTCTGAATTATGTATGTATTTTAGATCTTTGTGATGATGAGATCATAGCTTACGCAAACCCCAGGATTGAGGACAAACAATGCTAAAAAATTGAACTTTAATAGAAATAAGAAACACGTATTTGCATACACGGATCTTTGCACTGGGCTTGAGAATAAATGCATCCGTTTAAATAAGTGATGTTATCCGAACCGCAAAGAAATGATTCTTCCGTCCCACAAAGAAATTCATAGCAAGGAGTCTGCTGTGCCCTTAATGTGGTGCTTTTCTATAGGATAAAATGTGTTTAGTAAGTTAGCAACAATGCTCAAAAATAATTACTTTTGTAAAAACAAGTAAAAACGGAATTGAAAAATTCAACAAATAGTTTTTGCGGAAATACATGATACAAAAACAAGTTGGAATGCAATTGTAGAATGATGTGGAAATCCAAAGTTCTAATGATGATAAATAGTTTAGCATTTATACTCAAAATTTGAGCAATTAATTCCATAAATGACCCTATTCGTTAATTTCTCTCAAATAAAAAGCAATGTGAATTAATAACATCATTGCATTACAATGGTGAACATATGCCGGAGAAAATTACTTTTCCAAAAATTAGAATTCAAGCAAGTTAAATAATTGAAATGTTTTCAACTTATACATATTATATGGAATTTAATTAAGTGAAAGCTACTCTTACATATTTTTGGAATTTAAATATTTTTTTGTAACTAATGAAGATAGAAGATATGTAAGTTTTGTAATATGATTTTTTGCATCAAGTATCCTTGATTCGTAATCTCACTTTGGCTTTGGCTATTTGGTTTGGCTAACACCAAATATGGAAAGAGGTTTTCCACATTGAATCTCTATTGCATTTAACATCACATAAAAAAACTTGCAAAAAATCTCAGTTTCAGTATTAGTCATTATTATTAACACTTTGGAATGGACTGCTCACCTCGATAAAAGGGAACTAAAATTACGATATTTCAACGATATTATTATCATGCTGGAAAATTTGCCTCAAGTTGTAAGTACACTGAAAAATTGTATAATTAAAAATTAAGCCTTAATTTCACAGGTTGTAGGGTGCTTATTACAATATGTTGATGACATTCATTCATCTCTTGCCCTTCGATTAACTTGCAAGACCACCCATGAGTGGGTGACTACTAAAGAATTCAAAAAACATTTAATTGTTCCCATCCATTCTAATTGTGATTTAAAGTCTTGGATCGTTTTGGGCAGTTTGGATGATTGGAGCAGCTTTCAATTCACAAAACACTTGAATCAATATGACTCTAAACTATTGAGAGAATTCCTTTTGAGATTTGGAAACAAGATTGAAAAATTAGAGTTATCCCACTGCAATGTTGATGAAGGAATCTTCTCCTGTCTTTTAACAAGCTGTGCAAATCTTAATACATTAATCATTAAAGAAATGAGCTCAAAATACAAAGAATATTTTCCAAATCCAGTACTAAAGCTGAATTCTTTGAAAAAGTTATCCGTACGAAGATTCCACATTATTCAGCCATCTCAACTAAAATATTGGACGTGGATAGTTAGCAGCCTTGAAAACATTGAGTTTTTTACAATTCCACAACCAACTGTTGATTGGGACGTTGGACGACCGCAAGTCAAAGCACTGCAATGGACGCTAGCCCAACCAATTTTACATTTTATTGATGATCATTTAGAAAGAAGAATTATTTTGGATGTCAAACATTTAGTGCCCATTCATTTTGGAAGGTTGGTTGATTACATTGAATTGAAGAATGGAAATGTTTATTTCTTGAATGTTCATTCGAATCACCTTAAATATGTTTTCTGGATGTCGGGTGAGAATCATGAGATGAATTTTGTCGAAAGGATTTTATCCATCAATGAAAGCTTAAATGAGAGAATAGAACTTAGTAAATGGAAGGGGTTAGAGGAAATGCGTATTAAAAGTAGTCAATGGGAGGTTCAAAACTATTCTGTAGGAGAAATACTTTTTCCGCAATTGAAGAAATTATATATAGAGTTGGATTCAAAAGAGGAAGAAGATCCTGGATTTGTTCGTTTAAACAGATTAATCACGCTACTCTTGAAAGTTAAGCGAAAGACTTTGAAATATTTGGTGTTGAATTGGATAAATGATGACTACCCAAGGGAAATTGTTGATTGCAATGAGATCAAAAGTTTTAATTCTTTCGACAAGTTTGTTGTTATAAGACACGGTGCTGAAACTAGGATTTCATGAATTTTTCGTTCCTCATTTTCAAAAAATCTTGAAAATACAGGGTTTTGACCAATTTTGTAATTCATTGTTGAAAATTGTAAATTCTAAACTCATTGATCAATTTAAAATGAACTGGATTATAAATTCTAAAAACTTGGACGCCGAAATAAATAATTTATATCAAATAAAAGTAGTTTAGTGTACAGATCCCAGTTCTCCCATCTCTGAGCTTCGTCATATACTTTAAACATGAATTGTTTAATAAATTTCCTTCCTAAATTAGAATGAGTAAAAGCAGACAATTGACTAATGTTTTTTCCTTCTTCATCCACTTCATCTTTCAGAGCATTAAAGCATTGGATAACTTATGTATGTTGATTGGTATTAATCGAAATGAATTAAATTAACTGGAATTGACCACTGCATATAAACCCTAACGTTCCATTCGGCATTGAACATCATGCATAAAATACTAATATTTTGTTATTTCTTTATAACGCTAGAATCCATCAAAGGTCAGAGTTCATCCCTTGGTCCAATATTTAAACCACCCAACGATAAAAAGGAATATAAAGCCTTTAAACTCCCGAACGAACTAAACGTTTTGATCATACAGGATAAAAATGTGCAAAAGGCTGCAGCCAGTTTGGCAATCTCAGCAGGTACCTTTTTTTTACATAACCCACTCTATCTCAGTAATCTCATGTTTTCATCATCTTTCAAAAGCGTCTTTCAGCAATCCTGCGTCATTCCTTGGTCTGGCTCATTTCCTGGAACATTCCATCTTTCTCGGGAATGAAAAATATCCTCAAGAGAATTCATACGAGAAATTCATCTCCAGTAATGGAGGGAGTGATAATGCAGCAACGGGTTCTTCAACAACTTGGTATTTTTTTGATGTATCTCCCCCAGCCCTTGCTGAAGCCTTGGACCGATTCTCCGCCATGTTTATTTCTCCATTATTTAATGTCACGGCCCTTGAAAGGGAAGTACAAGCCGTGGATTCAGAATATAAAAAAGGAATGCCTAGTGAAAATGGAAGATTGGGTAGAATTAGAGAAGAAACTTCGAGCAAGAATCATCCCTACAGGAAATTTGATACTGGATCATTTGAAACTTTATGGACTAAACCTAAAGAGAGGGGATTGGACGTTCGAACAGCACTTTTAGACTTTTTCGATCAATATTATTCCGCAAATTTAATGAGTTTAGTTGTTCTTGGTCCGCAGCCCTTGGTTGAACTGGAATCAATGGTTCAAGTATTTGCAGAGATTGAAAATCGACACAGAGCACGCCCTACCTGGTCAAATGGTCCCTTTGGGGAAGAACAACTGGGGGAAAAGATTGACGTTGAACCACTCGGAGATACTAGAGCTGTACAATTCATTTTTCCGCTTCCATACACTCCGGAATTTTATAAGAACAGTGTAGGGCTTTAAACAAATTAAGATTTTTTATACTCTAACTCTAATATCCCTTTCAGCCTCTGGGATATATTCAATACATTTTAAACCTTGAAGGTATAGTTTTTGAACGTAAAATTCCTGATTACATTCAGCTTTGTAAAGGGCCTGGGACGTTGGATGGAGTTCTAAAGCAGAAAGGATGGGTGGATGATGTTTCTATATTTATGGATACAGACTTGAGTTATACAATGCTTCATATTTATGCAACACTTTCAAAAGAAGGGTTGGTACGATTGAATGACGTTGTTTTACATCTTTTCGAGGTTTGCGTTAACGAACAAAGTGATTGACTAATAGTAAATCTCAGTACATCAAAATGATGAAAGATTCAGGTCCAAAGGAATGGATTTGGGATGAGATTTGTGAGATCTATAAACTCAGATTGAAATACAAAGAAGAATCCACTCCAACGAGTATTGTTACAAGCCATGCTGTGTACATGGCCAAGGTGTGTGATGGTCCATTGAAGGGGATGTCACTTTAAGTGATCTTTTGCATATTATTTCCAGGGCTTGCCCTTAAATAAAATCCTTTATGCCGAACAAATTGATGAAGACGCTTCATTTGATTCGGATGAGATTGTAAAGTTTTTTAATCACTTAAATCCAATGAATTTCAGGTAATCATTGTAAGCGTTTAATTTCCTCTCAATTTAATTTCAGGATGATCGTCGTCTGTAAAGAATGCCAACATTTTCCATATACCGAATACTTTTATAAAATTCGTTACAATCGGTATAAAATTGAGCCCGCACTGTTAAACGAATGGAGTAACTGTCCTTCAAATCCAGCATTTTATCTTCCTACAAAAAATCAATTTATTCCAACAAACTTTGATCTCAAGCCTAGAGATGATGAAAGTGTGAGTACTTACATGAAGACATTATTATGCTAGATACTTTTGTGAATAGCTTTTTTTTAGGTTAGAGAACCCCTTATTCCAAGAAAGCTTATTGACACAAATTTAACTAAAATATGGTATTTACAAGATACGCAATATCATCTTCCAAAAGTAATTGCCACCCTCGACCTCATCAGTCCATTGTCATACATGGACGTCAAATACACAACGGCCTTTCGTCTTTACACCTCATTTATAACTGATTCATTGTGGAAATTTAGATATAAAGGGACTCTTGCAGAGCTGGATTGTTCCGTTTCACCCACAACTTCAGGAATTCGCTTCACCTTCGCTGGATACAATGATAAATTACAAGATTGTATTTATAACGTTTTCCATGAAATGTTTAACGTTACATTTGATTCCAAATATTTTGAAATAGTTAGAGAAAAGCACATTCGATATTACACAAATTTAAGGGATTTGGAACCCAATAACGCTGTAAGTGAACAGTTTAAGAAAATTATGTTGAATAAATGGTGGCCAACGTCGGAACTTTTACAAGAATTTAAAGGTATAAAGTGGATCACCTAAATTAAACTAAAGTGAATCAATTATCCACCCCTCTAGAGATAAAATTGGAACAAGTCAAAAGTTTCATTCAAGATTTTTTTAAACGGTTGAAATTTATTTGGATCTTTTACGGGAATCTAACGCCCATCGAAGCTGCGGAAATAGCTTTTGCAATTGAAGATCAATTTGTGGCGAAAGGGACACGTGCTTTATTCCCTAGTCAAATTTCTCCGCAAAGGGTAGTGGAATTACCACAAGGTAAAGGTTTGAAAGTCTTTATGTGATTTGATATTGTAATAATAAACAATAGGATCAACGTTTCTTTACAAAATTGAACACCCCACCCACTCAAGTTCATGCACAGCAATGTTTTTCCAAATTGGTGCTAGTACAGCGCGTCAATCTGTTATTACAGAATTTTTATCTCGACTAATTCATGTCCCATTTTATAATCAATTACGGACAAGTGAACAATTGGGCTACCATATTAGGTATTTATTTAACCA
>JAAOWG010000854.1:0-10454 GCA_036491945.1 Paranurophorus simplex
AAACACAAATCCCGGTGAGTAAAATCTTGTGGTAAAAAGAGAGTGAAAGGTAAACGAATTGAAGGATATTGTAAAGAGGAAAAGCATCATTTAAGCTGATTAGTTACAGCTTTCCCTTTACAACAATAAACATTCGAGGACAGTAATATTTTGTTAGCAACTCTCTAATTCTATCATTGACTTGGCATTTACCAAGAAATAGCTTAAAATCTATGTTGCCAAAGGCAAGGATTCCAAATACAGTCAGAGAACGTAAAAGCTATGATGATTATTAAAGGGCATGGGAGGTTTAGAAAAAAATAACCCTTAAAGTTTGGCATGTTAATAGCCCATTAAATATCCCTTTTTTTCATAGCAAAATGTTCTTAGAGGCATTACCTTAGTTTAGTGAGTGAGTGAAAGTATTCGTGATTCATGATTGGGGATGATATAACGGGGATTTTAATGCATTGTGTTTGTGCAGTGGGTGGCAAGAGGGTTGAAGCAGAGTGGGCAAGATGTCGAATGTGTTTTTTTTTCGACTTCATAATTTACAAAGGCGAGCTGACGAACGGAGGCAAAGGGAGCAGCAGTCCAAAACAGTACAAAGTCGTCGGGGAAAGTCAAATATCTTTCAATGGGCCCATCTTAGATCCTGTAACCAATTAACTCTGGCGCCCGGTCGCCTTTTGTATGTTTCAAATAAACTTTATTTACCCATGACATGAATTACATATGGATTTTTATTTTTGGGATCTCTACAGTGAGAAGGCCCCACCAACCCCAACAGACTCTTTGGGTAATGTATAAGTATAAATATAAAATTTAAACAACATTAACTCTCTCTCTCAGATGAAGTAGAAATGCAAATCCCGAGGTAAGTCTTCAATATTCAATTATCTAATCAACATGATTATTTTTTTCTTATCAATCCAATTACTTGATAATCCTCTTACCTTTCCCATGGTTTCCCATTGAGAGGGGCCGTAACATTGAAAATTTCTAATTTATCCAAGCCTTTTGCGAGGATTTTACTGGATTATGCACAAGTTGATTTTGACAGAGTCAGGGTTAATTTTGCAACAACTTTGCCTCTAATTCTTGGGGCCTCAAATAATTGGGAGTTTGGAAATATAAATATTTCATTTCATTTTCAAAACCTTGATTTAAGGTGCAGGAGAAAAGTTTGTTCCGATGTTCATGCATTTTTAAAATTAGATTGAGACAAGAGAAGAGGGACGGAATGTGCATGGAATTGCCCTGAATTCACTTTCCTAGTCAATTCAACGACACCGTTGAACATTCACATGATTATTCTTGATGAAATTTTCTTATCAAATCACAAATGCAATTACTTTTTTGCATTGAAGCAGAGTCAATTAAAATAGGGGTTGCCTTCGGTTGTGAAAGTAGAAGGAAAAGTGAAATCGTTAGTTTATTTCTCATCTAAATAACATGTGCTCTATAATAATGCAATTATTCCATCCATTTTTTATCGTCTCCGCCCATCCGAATAAACAGGATCCTTAACTGGCTTCTTTACTGTCTTTCTCTCCATCATTCCAATTGATTTATTAGTGTTGGCTTTTGGCTTATTTTGTACATAGACCAAGGGAAATTTGTTGTTTTGTTCATGAAATAGAAGGGAATGAGGTTAAATATCCAATGACTGAACCGTCTTCAGTTAGATGGAACAAGTTGAGGAGAAAATATCAAATAACAAAGTAGTTTGTTAGAATTGTTTGATTGGTTGGAAAATGGTAATTTTTTAGCGTTCATATATAATCCAAAATAAGACAATCTCACATTTCCCACCTTAATTTATAAAAATGAGGAATTTGAGTTGCATTATTAGGAAGATGGATTGATGAAGTTAGGTATAGCCATCGACCACAACCGCATAATGCTACTTTCCTTGCTCTATTCTATTGTGAATAGTCCATCACCAATCATTTCCTTCCTAGCTTCATAAATTCTGAACCGGCGAGGAATTAAAGTAGCGTTTTTGGTATGATGAATGTTTGCTATCCAGCAGGTAAACTTTTGTCATCCAATCATCCAATAAATCTATAATAATTCATAACATCTAGGACGCTTTAGTACTGGCTTCGGCAGTCTTGTGAATAAGCTAACTTTGTCTCATAATGGTAGCTGTCTCTGAGTTCGCTGGAGAAAGCGGACAATTGACTCCTTTATCACAATTTATCAAAAGAAACGTTTTCACAAGTCCAACCATACAATTTGTTTTTGTTGTTAAAGCGAAATAAATTGTGGTTGCGTTTTCATTAAAAATAAATGTTATTTTTTATCCAATAATTTTTACATTTGAAAGGGTAGCAATTTGATGGAAATTTTATCAAAACATGAGTTCAAAAATATTTGTATTTACAGCGTATGTGGCCTGAATCAACTTATTCTCAATTTTTGTCAACATGGTGAATTTTAAATGATCCATCACTTGTTTGGTTACATTTTATTTTCAATTTTATTTTCTCCATTTGTATATACCGAATAATTGAAAAGTGAAAGAACGAATATTCGTTTTATAAATTAACAATTAGTATTCAATGTGATTTTTTGTACTTTCTTAATTAATCAAAAATGAAATGCTTAATTTTGTGTTTCCGTAATATTTACCAAATTTATATGAGTTTCATAAAACTTTCCTCTCTTCAAGGATTAACAACATCTCAGAAAGATTCCTTCATCTCTATTATACGCAGTTTAATGATCATCTGATGCGCTTTTACCTTCTTATGCCATCAAACGCCAGATACTATATGCATAAAATATGTCATTATCCATCTTAAGTGGCAGAAACGTAACTCCACTTTCTATTCCTCTTATGAGGGAAAGCTTTTCTTAAATTGATTGCATACTACACCTTTCTGCCATCATACTCTAAATACCATTTAGCATCGCTGTAAAGTTGGTTTATGTCTAATGCGCTTAACGATAAATACCTTGATACAACAAAAAATTGAAGGCATTAATCTCACTGGGAAGCACTTATTTCAGTGAAAATACGAACTTTTATTTTTTTCAAAACAAGCTCAAACTCCTGTGAAGGCATAAATTATAAATCAATACGATTCCATGTAGAGATGCACCACAAGCGTTGAATTTTACGATAAACATGTATTGCGTCAATAAGACGCAATTCGATAGAATGGACCATACATTAGAGCAACCCTTCATCCTTTCTTTTCAACAGACTTTATAACAATAGAAATCATCCAACTATGGCGGATAATTCTGTATTAAATAAGAGAGATTAATATTACCAATTAGACCTTGTAAACTCTATTCTTCATAATTCTTCACGATTTCTAACTTTATTTTACCTTTCATAATTACAATTCATTATTGACGGTGAAAGCAAATAGGAGGGTCATATTACACAAGACACATCGTGAAACGAAGCAAATCTTCCTCAGGGGTACACTTATATAAATAGAAGCAGGAAATCATAATAACTGCTGCTCTTAGTGTATGGTTTCGCTTCCTGTCATTCTCAACACTCAACTTGAAAACGCAGAAGATGGAACATTCCGTCATTCTTAGTGCTGTCATTAATGCTTTAGGATATGACATTTTTATGACACTCTTCAATCCAACCCACTGCATTAGTGGTACAACGATTTTCCAAAAGTGTTCAGTAAAGCCAACTTCTTAATTGTAGCAGTTTAACTGATTAGATTGGCATCTCGCCATAGAACTTTATACTTTCTATTTACAAATCTGGTATTTTGCATTTAAAATCTACATTATCTACTAAGAAACAATCAAAGTATCGCCCACAATGAGCATTTATTTATAAAGCTATCTAAAAGTTTAAATTCTAAATCGATCTTATTTATTTCCAACTTGTACATATTTTCCTTGGTTGATTTCATGGGGGTGGAAAAATTAATAGTAAATTGCTTCTAAAATAATATGAAACTATTTATATATGTAGTAGTTTCACATTTGAAAATTATGCATTCCTTGAATGTTATATTGACTACACCGCTCATGAGGAAGATAAAAAGGTCTATTCACTGTAATAAATGTTTGTACATAAAAAGACCGGATTCAAGGATGACCTGAAAGAGTAATTTATTATACAGGTGTTCCAATTTCGTGCTTAGCTTTATCTCAACAAACTTTCTCTTTTCCAACCACGCAAAAATTCTCTGATTTTACAACAACTTTCACCCAAAGCACATTATATACAAAATGAAAACAAACGTCACGGGAATCTAATCTTTTGGCTTAGAAAGCAAAATCCAATTACAACCATATTCTACTGCTCATAAAATGGTTTTGTGAATGAAATATGCTTAATCCCTTTTATGCAACGACAATTCGTATGCAAGTAGTGTCACCTCTTAAGGGAATACAATTTTTATACAAAAACCAATAAAGCAAGCGTGAGATCGAGGGGGAGGTTGCATGGGCAAAATTGTAATGACAGAAAACATCACATTTGTGGGGAGTTGTATAATTTATTCAGTTTTGTGCTTGTAAAAGCATGCATAGAATTGATGGGAAAGTAAGTTGAGCTGTAAATTTTAATATATTGGAAGACGAATGGCGTGGCTTGGTGTCCCTCCCTCGGGTCAGATGACATCCTATTAAATTGATTATTATTCTATTCCATTTTCCCGTTTTCATTCTATATACGTACATACATATGTATATACATTGGAAAACCTTTGGTATGCTAATAGAATATCCATTTTCATTATATCTACCTGTCCATTTGCCATTTACCAACTCAGACTATCCATCCGTGATCTAGAATTAAAGCATCCTTTCACCATCAAAATGACATCAAACTTGAATCCCGATGTCAGGAATTCCATATTTAATGGACGAAAAAGCTTTTATAAAATTCGAAGCAGAAATTTTCCAAATGTTTTTCTTTCATCCAGGTAAACACAGCTCAAAGAAGGAAATGTCATCTTGTAAAAAAGACGTAATAGCATTTCTACGACGCAAATAAGGAAAACCAGCAGACCAACTTTCTCTTAGATATGTCGGATTTACTGGACAAGTTTAGTTAATTGTTTAATTTCTTTTCCAAATCCCACTGATTATGGCACTTGTGCTAATAAATAAGTGGGTTGTTGTAGGCAGTTGTGGCTTCTTGTCAATCCACCCCTTACTTAATAATAACAATCGATAGTCATCCAACTTTCATAGGTTTCTATCTTTTTGTTTCCATACGTCTACAACCTGGAATGAGCGCTGTTGGGATAATTTAAGGGATATTATTTAATATGTATATGGTTATTCAATGTATTTTGGACTTATGTATAAGCAACTCTGTAGCATTATTTTATCTGGATGCAGCTCAATAATTCTAGCGTCAAACAACCACTCCATTTCCTTGTTACTGTCAGTTGCTGCAAATCCATAAGCCTCTAAAACTAAAGTTTATACGTTACCTAGCTTTCTCCCCAGTTATATAAATGTACATGATGAATAGAGGAAAGGGGAAAGAAAGCTTTTTTTTCTCATGTATTCATTTCCACTACCACCTGGAGTCTGAGCCCATCTGTGAAACAAGGAATATATAATGATGGAGTGAAAATTGGCAGCTCCTAGATTTTATTGCAATTGCCCAAGTTGATTTTACTCTCTTCACCTTAAAATTGAAAGATGTGTTTCTCAACTTGGTTTTCTCACTTTATTTTTGAAGCTTTAAGATAGAAAGCACTAAGGCCAAAAAGTGCTCTTGTACTTGAGGCAGACTTTCAACTTTTTTGTGCAATACTAGTGTCACCATTTGGTTGATTGAAGATTTGGATTGCAGTGAAAGTATAGATGCTTGCCGCAAATAAGGAAATGGAGAATTTCCTTTCAATAGTCATTTTGAGTAGAGTAGTACATGAAGACATTTAACAATATGTAAGCATTCAAGAATTTTTGAAGATGGATAAAAATTCTTGGAAAGAAACGAAAGCATGGTGGGTGGTGGTATGTAATATAATATAAAAATACGACTTAAAAGAAATATCAAGTGCGGAAAACTACCATAATATCGCTAATACTCTATCCCAGATTGCCAAAACTATCCAGACCACGACAATTTGACAATCTGAGTATCTTCCTTCATTCCACGTTGCGAGGCTAAAAAGACTTGAAATTCTTTCATAGAGGAGTTAGTGTTTTTACTTTGTTGTATGACTTTCTCCAGTGACAAGATTACACAGTAAACTTTTATATTCTTTGCTATACATCACCTTACAACCAAACGTATTAAAACCGTCATATCTCATTGTAAATAAACTCTACCATAGGATAGTATATGAAGTACAGAGTTTTCTTCGCCTGTTTGTATACTTAAAACCAAACTTTCTCCCGGCCTAGCTCATTCTACTGCACCACCGTACAGAAGAGACAGGTTAATGGAGGGTTGATGTCCATTTTGTTACGGAATTTTGGGGAAAGTTGTAGTGCAACAGTGAGTGAACGAGTTTAAGATTAACAAAATTTAAATACATAAATACATTTGGCCTATTCTTTCTAGTTGTTTTACTCTAAAGTATTTCCACCGTTTGTGTACGGACAGAGAGAGTTTTTGCGAATTTATTTTACGCCATATGCCGAATCCCCGGCAAGAAAATGATTGTAATATCGATTTACAATTTGGCAAGATATAATTTCTACAAAAAATGTGCTTCACTATTCATTCAACCCCTTAACAATAAGTGTACAAGATGAGGGTTTGGGAAAGAGATTTCACCGGTTTTTAACCCTACGTTCTACTTTCTCAAGTCATGTTGGCTAATGGTTGAGTGCATTGTGCAACCGTATCAAATATTGCGAGATGAATATCCCGTTGAGGAAAGCTGATCTCAATATGATCTCTCGGATCTCACATAATAATTTTCATTTTGACTCTTTTTGCACATGCGAAACAATTTCTCGAATGAGTGAAATCAGCAACATTGATGCTAATATGGGTTCAGTTGTTGTTGCTTCAAGGAGTGCGTCAAAAATAAATCCACCCTAATAAGCCATTATTATTCGTTTTATCAATCAATAAGTTGGGTTGGCTCCTTTGTTTGATCAAAGCTGTTTGATAAACTCTCCAAACTTCTTCAATATGACAATTTCATGAAAGCTATTAAACTCTTTGTGTAGTTCAATAATGTCAATAACTTAACGTTCTGTTGTGAAACTTGTTTGAACTTGAACAACACTGGATAAAAACGTGTGTGCCTGTTTTTCATTACGAAACAGGAACCCTTTGACATTATTACCTGTGGAACTCTGCGTGTTTGAATTTCATGTTTTGAAATAATCGTACATGTAATATCAAGTTTGCGGTGTTCTTCTGAAAATGTAAATTGTTTAAAAAAGGATAAAGTTTTAGTAGAAAATCAACATGACAGAGTATTCCATTACTTCATCTACAGAGTATTTGGACGAGTTGGAACCTGAAAAGTGAGCATCAGATTTCATGTCAAAATGTTTGTGTTATTCTTCTGCATAATGGGGTTTAAATTAGTTTTGGAGTGCATACAAACAAAGTTTGAAATCATAAAGGTTATATTACATTGTGATAATATTCCGTTGAAGATCTTTTACATCAAAATGTAGCAACATTAAAGTATTCCCTTGTTTAATGTTACACAATTTAACAAGGTTTAAAAATTTAAATATAATCAAATTATTGCTCATTTTTTTACCTCTATTGTAATTGTAGGAACAGTAAGAATGGTGCATATAGCCATATATTAGATCAGTTGATGATACAATGTTGATAGAACATGCAAAGAGTAGTTCACGAATGTTAAATGTTTTGAGCGTGCCAAAGGATAATAAGCCATTTTTCTAGTACCAAATTGAACAAATTTCCTTAGCAGGGCCACATTTCCTATAAGGGAAAGTCCCCTACTGAATACAAATTTTTCAGAATCAACGGAAGGAAATTGTTGAGGCCAACCATGTCTTTATCTTTCCTGCATCACATGTCAAGGAAATACATTTTTTGTATGTGTGAACCTTAAGAATAGTTTTAGATATTCACAATTGACCTTTTTTTGTTGGGAATCAACGGTCTGGAACTTACATGAGACATTTTTATGGGTTTGTCAATCTGATGTAAAACACTGGTTTTATTGTCGTCATGTATTAATCCAAAGCAAGCCGTTTCATGATGCTTATTAAGCGTATCGTTAAAATCAAAATTGTTCTTTTCCATTGTGTTTTTTAGTATGGTTGTGTAATGGAAAAAGAAATGATGATAATTTGATTCTTTTTCGCCTTATTCCAAACCTTTGATGAATAGGAAGCAATTAATTTGTTTCGGAAATTATTACGATAAAAGAAAAGTAAATCACACTCACCAACCCAACCAACCAACGGTACATAATAAACCTTATTCTTTTGTGACATATTTTCTGCATTTAAAATGAGAAACTGTTTCATATTAGAAATTCCGATTAATTCCATTACTCCAAATCCTCTAGTTCACCCACAATTCAGAAATTTCTTTGAAAAGCACCTTGTACTTAATATTCATTCAACCTGCCCTTTCTATTATCTGTCGGTGGGTAACATGGCATTTGCTTAGCAGTGGCAGTGATACCATAAAGGCTTTAAGTTTACTTGAAGCTTTTACACCACAGCAACAAAACCAGCTAAAGAATGTAGAATAAGTCTAAGCCGTGGTGAAGCACAAAAAGAGAAAATCTCGAGAGGCTTTCACCAAGACATTGCACATTCGTTGGACTCATCCCTGAATTTTTTTTCAATCCAAATCCAATATAATCTCCTATCAATTTCCATCAGCCTGGATTTACATTTTATTTTAACAAACGTAAAGAAATCTCCATTTCCACCCGTCAATTTACTTGTCTTTTTTAGTTAAGTGAAATAAGCTGATCCCTGTAACGTTTATATTTTAATCTTTGCGGACACAGAATCCAAGTAAACTTTTACGTTTTTGAGACGTTCATATACATAGTTCCAATAATAAAATTATATTATAAGCCAGAGGCAAAGCTTTGTAAGGATTTTATGATATTTTTTTAAAAAATAAGCATATTGATCGTGGGGTCTTGAAGATTACAAAATGCCTTTGTAAAATTTGTTTTGATTAGTCTATTTATTTTTATAGAAAGGATTTAAGGATTTTTTAAGTATCTATTTTAGGTATTTTAAGATTATTTTAATATCCTTAAGTAAAGTAGTGATATATTTTATCAAAATATTTTCCTTTCATGATGATCTTCATAGCTTTAATTTTTTAAGGAGATATTGGAAAAATAAATATGTTGTGTACATGATTCAAATTACTCAATTTCGTAATTGAGGTTCAAAATATCAAAACCTTCTTAAAAGGTTACATACAATCTAGTTTCAAACTTCCTTCATCACTTTCTCTCACTTTCATCTTCCTTATTCCCTTTCGATACTGACTGAGACACAAAAGGAGAAGAATAAGAAGCCAGTTTTGCTTTCCAGTCATGCATTTATAAGTTTTTGTTTTCACCCCAACTTCTTTAACTTTTCACTCTCTGTGTATCTCAAATTACACGACCATCCATTTACAAACTTTGCTTTGACATATATTTATAATATACTCTAGCACTATACTTTGAGAATCAAACAAATTGGAATCCCAATGAACTTTTACTTTAATGAATGCTTATTTAGCAAAGTTTTGAAAATCTTCAAGGCGAAATTAACTCTGTAAAGATAATAAAATGTCAATTTATTTCACAGGGTTCGGGTGGAATATTACGTGAATGAAAATACCATAAAGGAACGTCTTCACTTATACTTTATAAAAAATCAGCGTTCTAGTTTACGTATACGGATAGCTCGTATGATTCTCAAGCTTTTAACATGTATACTGTACGTGGGTCGAGTGATAATGGATACAGAGCCTTTAAATGCTACTTGGTAAGTTTTTTCTTTTGGATTCGTCCTTTTAATTTAGCAGTAATTAGTTGTAAGTTTTTTTCACAATATTCTTGGTCCACCTTACCATGCTTTTTATACCACACGTAATATTTATAAAGCCTAAGAAATTCAAAAGACCAGGTTTCCCATTGAATAATTTTCAAAGGAAAGGCATGCATATATTGATTAATGCGTAGATAAATAGGTAAGAAAATCATCAATAATGTTCTACATTGAGAGAATCATGATCATTTAGTCCAGAGAAACTTGGTTACGAGCCAGAAAAAAGCCGGAAAAAAGCCGGAAAAATGAAATATGTACCTTTCAAGCAAATGGCTTGAGAATAAAATATCACTTGATTCATAATTGTCTTTAAAAAATCTGGAATATAATTTTGAAGTTCAGTTTTATTAGTATAACGTTCAAAAGTTGCGTCTTTCTCTTTTCTGTCACCATCATTATTGGACGTGTATTTGATCAATTTCTCCAACTTCAATTTTATCGACAAAGATGGGACAATATTGACTTGTCGAAGGTATAAAAAAATCTAGGTTTCCTTACACATCCAAGTC
>JAAOWG010000855.1:0-10450 GCA_036491945.1 Paranurophorus simplex
GGTTTGGGATATTTTTGAATAATTGATTTTGTTCTGATTCAACTTGAAAATCGTCTTGTTTTTTTGTTTCCAAGACGGTCTTGTTTTTGGAGTAGCACTTTCTTTTGTTTGCTTTCCTTTGCTACCACTTTTTTTTGCAGGAACGCGTGATGCAACGGAACCAGGAGAGCGTTGCATCCAAAAGAAAGTTGGATCCGATGAAGTTCGAGGAGTTGAAGATTGTCTTTATTTGACAGTTTTTACACCACACCTAGAATCCCGATTGGAATTAACCGTAATGGTTTATTTTTTAGGGGGTGGTTTCATAAGGGGCGAAGCTAGTGGTTATGGTGGCGACTATTTCATGGACACCGACGTCATCCTTGTCCTTCCAGAGCATCGTGTTAGCACAGTGGGTAATCTTAACACTGAAGATCAGGTTGTTCCAGGAAATATGGGATTTAAAGATCAAGTCATGGTGTTGAAATGGCTGCAAATAAATATCTTATTTTGGGATACATTTTCATACGATCAACATATTAGTTTAAAGAAATGTTAAAATTTAAATAAAGGTCAATGAAGGGGTGATTTAATTAAACGTGTGTCGGCGAGTGACTACATTTATTTTGATTAAGATTTATTTTAATCCTTTTGATTGCAACACATAGTCTCATCTAAGTCTTTCTTTTTAGGGGATCACAGTAAGTAAGCTCTAACGTTTTATTCCAACATAAGTCACGTCCGGAAATGTAGTTTGAGTTTGCTCAGAGATCCTTTTTTTGCGGTTATATAGAAAAAATAAAACGTCCAATAAACACACAATTGTACTCAAAATTGAAAGTGATGCCATTGCAAGACCTGCAGAACTTGGGTCTCTTTCTTTAAAGTGATTCGAAGGAACAAAACTTCCCCAGAAATGAAACATAAAAATTGCACTAATTAGCCATAACACTGCTCCAGCACTGCTCATTAACATTTCCTAAAAATATTTCATTGGTTAGTGAGTGATTCATTTGAATGATGTCATATATTTACCGTCACCGAAAAATACAGTCTTCTATCAATACAGCAACTTATTGTTGCTATAATATTGTAAATTAAATAGCCAACAATTATACCGGCCGTGTATTTTTCGATATCATGGCTCTCATTATTAGTTGTTCCTAAAAAGGAAGTTCCATCTCCAAATCGATACAAGCAATAAATTACAAAGTTCAATATCTGTAGTTTAAAATCAATTTTATTTAGAAATTGAACGCTGTTTTTACCAATTTCAAAACCCTGAGTAGGAATGATAAAACACAGAAAATATCCATTAGAATAATAAGGCTCAACAAGGAATCGGTTCAAAATAATAAAGACCAGCAGATGTGGTGGATATTAATCATTTTGTATGTATATCTGCATATGCAAAATACACAACCTTATCATTTCAACTCACGTCATCATTCATGATATTTCAAGTAAACACTAAACATTACAATAATATTCATAATAACAATAAGCAAAATCTCATATTTATTTAAAAGTGCATTCAAGTCCACAGATTTAGATTTACAATATTTTATTTCCTCTTTCCTTTAAATCTTAATAAAAAAGTTACACGCTAAAAATATCTTTCAATTCTTGATATACATCTGCAGCTTTGGGTCTTAAGCCAGGTCGATCCAACATATCTGCAATCAAATTTTGCAACCTAAGATTCGAAATTTCTTTCAGAGCATTCAACACCTTAAAAACAATTATTAATTTTTTTTCAATATCCAGCGAAAATTACCTGGTCCCGATACTCATAGCCTGCCGTCACATCATGCATCTTGTCATTAATCTTTTTATTTGCATCAATCATCAAATCTGAATGAAAGATTTCAAACAAAACGACTCCAAATCCCCACACGTCACAAGAATGGTCATAATTATCTCCACCCCTCGCCTGAATTATAAAATAGTGCATTACCGTAATATGAAATGAAACCATTTATTTATATTCAGAAAAGATCAGACCTGTTCAGGGCTCCAATAAAGCCTTGTCCCAACTCCTCCTGTGGTCATAGATTTCTCCAGTGTTGTATCTGGACTTTTCCCAACGGTATAACGACTTAGACCAAAATCTCCCAATTTAGCAACTCCGTTTAAAATTAGTATATTTGAGGGTTTGATGTCTCTGTGCATCATAGTGTGGGGGTCACCATGCAAGTGGGCAAGGCCGTTGGCAATGTCGATTGCATATTTTTGCATTTCCTTCCAAAACCCAGTGCCAACAAACTCCCCCTTTTTATACAACTTATCTGCTAAGGTTGATTCACAAAGTTCTGTTACAATGAACAATAGTGGTTTATTGATAGGCAATGTTGCACCCTCTATTTTCACCGAGTTTTTCGGCCATACTTTAACCACTCCGGAATCAAAAGAGCGTAAAATGTTTGGATGGTTTGATGCCGACAGATTGACCATAATTCCTTCTTCTCTCCCACTTTCCAATAAATTGAGCAAAGTGTTTCTAAAAATACATTTAATTCATTCATTACTATTTTCTATAAAAAAGTAATGATTATTACGGAAGGATTAAGGGTATCACTTTAAGGGCAAATTGCTCCTTCTTTTTGTTCTCCACTTTAAAAACAATGCCGTTAGTCCCTTGTCCAAGTATTTCAATTGTCGTATAATTGCAAAATAGTATTTCCGAATCCGAATATAGCTTATCAATCCCCAATGTCGTTGCTTTTTTACAAAGTGAGTCATTATTAGAAATTGTTTGACAGTTGGATATATTTTGTTGCAGTGACATTGTGCAAAGTTTATTCCTTTGATCTTCAATTTTGCATACATGTGAGATGGCATGCATGCGTATGTAAATAAGCAATTGGCACTTTTAACATATGTAACATAGTTATATATATATATAGTTAGTTACAGATGGCTGCATACATATGTACAATGTAATGTAACCATCATTCACCATGTGAAATTTTGCAAATCAACTTGCACAGTCTTTCATAATGGAAGATGTTTTTAAAGTGAATAAATTCTTGCATTCCGGAGGATTCGGAGACGTGTTCTTGATCAATCATGCAAAATTGGGGGATGTCGCATTAAAAATTGTGCAACATAGGTTCGGATTTACTTACAAGATTTTATGCCTTTAATTAAAATTATTTTTAATTAAGTGATGAGGATGGAGAAGGTATATGCCCTGAAGCGGAGTTAGGAACATTTCTAAGCCATCCAAATTTAATGAAAACCTTTTACCATGAAACTGTGCAACTCTCTAAACTACAATTTGTCCTACAAAACCCAAGATTTGGAAGATTAACATCACCAATGGTGCATTTAATTTTCACAGAATACTGCAATGGTGGATCCCTTCAATCATGGATTGATAAACGTTACGTTTCCAATAGAACGACGTCTGTCATAGATTCATTATTTCAGCAGTTAACTGATGCCATCGAGTACCTTCATCTCAATAGAATAATTCACGGGGATCTAAAACCAGACAATATTCTTCTTCACAATGTGGGGGTGGAGACTTTGGCGAAAATTGGAGATTTTGGGGAATCCTTTAGAGAAGGAGATGAGTTCAAAAAGTCCCATTCCACACCCTTATATTCAGACCCTTCATTCAGAGGATCTAGGAAAAATATATCTTTTGATATTTATTCTTTGGGGCTCATCTTGGCTGTGTTGTTTATCTCTGGTTATTGTGAATTAGATACAAACCTAATTAAATCAGAAAATCAAAGAAAGATAGCATTGATAAAGTTGGGAATTTGGATCAGAAATAATCCCAAAGGATTGGCCTCTCTCACTAGAAGTACATATCCAAAACGAGTATGTATATAATGCTCATAAAATTGTCAATAATCTTATAATCATGTAATTAGGTGAGTGTAATTAGTAGAATGCTTAATCCTCCAAAAGATCGGTTGATTGCAACACAAGTAAAAGAACAGTGGAGGGATATTCAAGGGAAGCAGTCTTCGTTAGTGTTGCCTTCAAAAGTATGTCAAATACCTGGAAAAAACCCACTCTTCAAAGGGAGAAAGAAAGAACTAACAGGACTAAGCAAGCACTTGGAAAATTCACATGCTTTCATTTTACTTCATGGGATTAAGGGCTCAGGGAAAAAGGCTGTCATTACAGAGTTGGCTCATTATTACAAAGAAACAAATCGTTTTTCCGGTGGGATTTATTGGTTTCGAGGAAATGGTGCAGCAGTGTTGGAGTCACAATTCAGAGATTATTCAATGGAACTGCAACTGGAATTGGAATCAGGTAACATTTAATAGATAACATTGAACATTGAAATTGACGTGCGGTTGTACTTATAATTATAATTACACTCGTAATTACAGTTCCTCAATGGTTACGCAATAATGTATTCCCTTGGATGGCTATATTCGAAAATGTCAGCTCGTACTCTGAAATGAAAACATTTTTACCTGAATTTAACCCATTATCTCAAAGTGTGGTGATTTTTACATCACGAATTGATTCTGGAGATTGGCCAAGTTACACTAAGAAAATTTTACTTGATCTTCTCCCCCTAAAGGACTGCATTGCACTTATACAAGATTCCCTCCATATGGCTGATCTAGATGTACAAAGTACAAACGATGCAGAACGGTTGGCTACCAGAATGGGGCAGTTGACGACACCAATCTGTCAAGCGTTGGCACACATTGCCAGCCCTGAAAGTCCTTTTGAATCACTTGCTGATTACTTGTGTCATTACGAGGATACCTTACCCCAACAATTACATCCATACTACTCTGCAATAGTTGGAATCGTTGAAGAAATAAGACCAAAGTATTTTCTGACCTTTAATTTTCTTCTCATCTCTTCCTACTTAAGCCAAGAGGGGATTCCTTATTTCTTCCTTGATCAATTGCAGAAGGTTTTAAGAGAGCAAGATGCAAATGCACAAATTGAAAACACAGAGCGAGTGATTGAGATTTTGAAATCGTTTTCTTTAATGAGTTACGATGAAGGCAATCAAACATTTTCAATTTCTCCGGCTGTTCAAGGTGATCTTAAGACACAAATATTGGAATTTTATAATTCTGATTTTTCAGAGTCAATCCGACATGAGTATGAAAACTTTGTTGGTCAAACAATGGCAATAATTCAACAGATACTGTTTCATTCCATTCCACCAAGTAGAAAATACGGGGACAAAGAGTATTTAAGGGTAACAAAGTTGCGTCAAGTTTCATTGCATGTGGAATCCATACGTAGTCACATTATCTGCTATGAACAACGGGACGGTGAACATATTCAAACATTGATGAAAACCAAACTCCAAGTTCTAAGTGTTCTTAAAGGATACTACATCTCTCAGTCAGTAGCACAAGAAAAGTTGGTGCAAGTCATTGGAGAAATTCAACGTACTAAAGTACGAAACCTTTATAGTTTCATTCATTAAATAACTATTTGGCAATAGGATAATCTATATGGCTCACAAAACGGTCTGAGAGAAGCCCTTTCTCTTTTAAGTGTTGGAAGCAGTGCTCTCAATCATGCTCTTAATGGAACATCACCTCTTATGCTTCTTGAAGACTCTAGTAAAATGAACTCCGCAATAGCAACCCTTGAAAAGGCCGTAGTAGCTCTTTTAGCATTCAAAAAATACGACCGAGAAGTTGCACATTGTTATGATCTTCTTGCACGTGCTCATCATGCGTTTGTTATGCCAAAGTGTCTTAATCCAAGGATGTCTTCAACTTATTCCTCCGTTTTGAAAAGTATTGTTACAGAGCATCTGCACAAGAGCATCGAATACTTTGTTAAAGCGTTTTATATCTACCTTCGATTGCTTGTTAATCGACAAATGAACTTTACTCGAGAAATTTCGTTTATTCTTTCCAAGCTTGCCATGTGCTATGAATCTGAACAAAAGTTTGGGGAGGCAGAGAAATGTTACATTTTCTCACTTCTTGTTTGTTCCCTCATTGGATACTGTCAAAATGAAGACAAAAATAACGAACTTAGTGAAATTAACAGCAATACCTTGGAGGGACTCCAAAAAATGAATGACCCGACTTTTGAAATCTCTTACAACGAAGTAAAGAATAATTTGCTCAACTTATCTTTTAAAAATAATGAAGGAAGTGCCCGGAAAGCAATATTTGAATTGCAAGGATTCTATAGACGACGTATAAATGAAAACTTTGATAGTGGTGTGAAAAAGCGTTGTTCAAAACTGCAGGATTTTCAGTTAAATTACAATGGTAAAGATGTTTCTGATTTAAAAATACTAAATTTTCTGGTGTATAACCTCAAAAAATCAGAAAGGGAAATCCTAAATACTAAGCCAAATATAACACCAAAAAGCACAATTACTCCCACAATGGAAAGGATTTCAAAGGAAAAAATTGCGTTGGGAAACCAATTGAAAGAAGATTTGAGATTTAAAGAAGCTCTAGAATTGTACAAAGAGGCTCTACAAATATGCATCAGTCATTACAAGAAAGATAGTATTGCAATTGCTCACGTCCAAGAGAAGATTGGCGAATGCTATGCTTCATTAGGGGACCACAGCGCCAGTTGTGAAAATTTCAAAAACGCTTACAAACTTTGGAACAATGATCCAAGCATTTCCCATCTGAAACAACGAAATATGGAATATGCCTTACTCATACGTAAATACGTTAGAGAACTTCCTTCGGAGAAGAACAAGACTAAATTAAGGCTGCTTAAAGAATGTTTATCCATAACTGAGCGTTGTCGTCACTGGGGAAAAGATCATGTAGAGTACGGGAGGGTACAACAAGCTATTGGCATAATCCTTGTGGAAATGAATCAATTCAGGGAAGCTGAGGAGTATTTACAGTCGGCTTTAAAATTAACGGCAAGCATGTCACCACATCCTGAAATTGTTGTCGGTATTCGTACCCTGATTTCGGTTTATTCAAAAATGCAGATGAAAAAGCATTTGGTAGAAGATCTATTAAAAACTCTTGAGGAAGAGGAAAATTCCTGGAAAGAGAAATGGTCATCTAGACAGCTTTTAACCAAAAAACGAAGAAATGGAGAAGATAACGTTTATCAGAGTGTATGGAGTAAACGACGCGAAAGAAAGAGAAATAAATTGATGCAGCTTGAAACACAGAGCACCTCAAGTGAAAACTAAAATCATTCAAGTTTGTTTTTGATCCATTTATTTCAAGGTTTTTTAATACAATTAACAACATTTAATTCAAGTCTGTTTTCCATCATCCTTGCTCTTTCGTTTTCCTTGGTTTTGTGTATAGAATTTCTGATATCTTTGCTTCTGTATATTTTTGGACAACAAAGTCACTATACGAAGCTTGAGTCCTAACAAGATATTGCATAACTTCTAAAATAAATAAAATTCATAAAAATAAGATTTAAATTATTAATTTTTTACTAGCTGTATCAACTGCCACCCTTTGGGTAGCACTTTGTTTTGTTTTGTTCCTTTCTTTCCTCCTTGCTATTTAATAACCCGCAACCGCTCCTGTCAACTTACCTCCCACTATCTGTAGTTGTAATTCTTGAAAACCTATGTCTCAATGAATGTTTATCCGCATGATAACAAACTGAACACAAATCATAATTAGAACACTCTGCACATTTCCATCTAATTCCAAATATAGGTTGTTGTTTACAAGTATCACAAAGCGTCCCTTCATGTTTTACTCCTTTAATAATACAAGCAAAATATTAATTCACCATTGTATTTAAACCTCTTTCCCCAACCTGTTGGAGCACTATCCAAAATTCTCAAATCAAATGCAATAGCACATCGATAATTTGCAGCAGTTCCATTATCCCAAACAACCACAACTTCTTCCGGGGATTCAAAATTCCTCACTGTTCCCACATGTCCTTCTCCTCCATCCTAAAAGTCCAACATCAATTAAATCCTCTACTTTAAAACTACTTGCTTGTTTTCCCCATTTCCAGTCAGGCCCACGGATAACCTGTAAATATTAATTTTGGTGTTAAAATCATAATATTCCGAAGAGATGAATGAATAACCCTTGCTCCAACCCCTTCTGCTGTTAATCTTATCGTTCTAGCACTTATATTACTTGTGGCATCCATCCTCTTCCAACTTTATCTAAACATTCTTTTCCAAATAATTCACCCCTCCCCTTTGTTCTTTGTTCTGGATTGTCCCTACAGGAAAAAAAATAGGAAAACCACAACTTGAATTGCTGTAAAAAATGAGATTTAAATTTCCTGCACTTTTGTATCTCAACATTCCCCAATTTACTACAGCTGAGCAAAAGCTAATCACACTTCCTTTGTGACGCAGTTTAAAAAAACGTTTTATTGTTTCAGGTAAGATAAGTGTAAGATAAGAGGAAGGGAGGGAGATAAGTGAGAGAAGGGGGTGGGTGAGTGGGTGCAGCTATTTTATTTACAAATGGATAATAGAAAAGGGTCCACTCTACCATAGCTTCTTATCTTCTTTGTTTTAGAATGAGGTCAGGTCAGGTATAATGTGTGCGGATTGAAGGGTCATCTTTAAAGGTTTATTTACCATTATTTATTATTGTCGTAAAAGACATAAAAGGTTGACTGTCATTTAAACGATGGTACGTACATTGCATTATTGGAGAAAATCTAGAATGTTCAAGGAGCATCAGTAACAATCATGAACGGTAATTGAAATAACAGAAAGCAATTGAGGAGGACAACTTGTTAGATGACTCATAGTCATGTTTTTGCTGCATCATTTTCCTTTAACGTTGCTATGTACAAGGTTTAGGGTGGTTTTTCTCACTGTCCATTGCGCACAGTGTTGGGTGATTGCTTGAATAAAAAGCAAGTCATTGCATTACATACCTTACGTGTCTCTTCTATATGAATACGTTTAAATGACGGATGACTTTGCAATTTTAATTTCCCCATAAATACAAGCCTTTTTTGTTGCAACAGCTCAGTGAGAGTTTGACTTTCAAAGAGGTTATATTAAAACAAGTCTAAAATTTGTTTTTCATTGATACAGTAAATAAACAAGTGCAATGGATTTTGGTCATTTTGGAGACAGTGGGAATAATAATCCTGCACCAAATCAACCAGATAATGCCAATAACGGAGCATGTGGACAAGGACAGGGTGCAGAAGAACAGGTTTTCATGCATAATTTGGAACACCCAGGCGTTTCTTGTGATGTCTGCAATGGTGCAATCAAAGGATTCCGTTACAAATGTATGGAATGTCCGGATTTTGATTTGTGTTCAGGATGTGAAAGGAAGGGAAATCACCCTGGACATGTTATGATGAGAATTTCTTTTCCTGAACAAAGTCGGAATGCTTTTCGGGTAAGTAGAATATGATTTTTTGGCAAACTGTACAGTTGTTTAAATTTTAATATTTCAGCGATTCCTCGTTGGACATAGTCATGTCACAGGGTCACCCCCTGTCTTTGGCGTTGGATTTCCATTTGAAGAAAATCATCATCATCGTGGGTCTAGAAGGTGTCACAGAGAACGACCTGCTACAGCACAAGGTCAAGACTCTGAAGGAGACAGTAGTGCTGATGATCCAAGAAATGCGCAAGACTGTCCTTATGGTTTGGGGCGAAGAGGAATGAAAAAATGGGCTAAATGCATGAAGAAAATGGCTCATCAACACCGTCGATCGGCTGAAACTTATGCAAAGTCTTGTGCACAGGCCGCAGCTCAAGCTGCTGGAGTTGGATCTAACCCATCTGCTGATGGAAATACAGGAGGAGCTGGGCCACAACTGGATTTTACTGCTGCTGCTTCTCAAATTCAGGAATTTTTGAACGCAATTGGTACGAAATGTTATTGTAAAAATATTATTTAGTTTCAACATTGTTATTATTCAATTCAGGCATTCCAATTGATGTCGTGGAACTTTACGACAGCAACTTTGGAAACTCTGGACAATCGAGAAACAACAACACTGCTGAAACAAGCCAAAATACTGCAAAAACTCGAGAAAGCGCTGCGCCTAGTAGTCAGACACCGACTACACCAACAGAACAAACAGCTAGTACCAGTTCATCGCCACCAAATGTTAGCTTGGCCGCTGACATGCAGCAACTTCATTTAAATCCTGGCTTCAATGGAATTACAGCTACCAATTCCCCATTGGAAGGAAATAGTGTAGTTGATCGAGATATTGATGGAAATGGAGTCCAACCAAAGACAATCGACGTCGACGCTGAATCCGAGTCCGCGGATGGACTATTTTGAACAGTACTGAGCGAGCAGTAAGTTAATCTTGAGTTTCATATTAAACCTTAAATTGATCCGTCATATGCTTTTTTGACATTGCAGACGCCGATTGATGGTCGTTCAAACCCCATTCTACAACAAAGAAGATAAGAAGCTATGGTTGAGTGGACCCTTTTCTATTATCCATTTGTAAATAAAATGGTTGCACCCACTCACCCACCCCCTTCTCTCACTTATCTCCCTCCCTTCCTCTTATCTTACACTTATCTTACCTGAAACAATAAAACGTTTTT
>JAAOWG010000856.1:0-10420 GCA_036491945.1 Paranurophorus simplex
TAACACATCTGTTGTATTTTAAGGAATTGAGATAAACAATGTTAATAAGTAAGCCAAGTGCATGACCGTTCATTGATGGAATAGGATGATAGCCGCCTCCACCAATATTAAATATTGCTTCGTTCGATTAATTACAACAGCCTTAAGTGAAACTGCATGAGGTGTGCGTACGTACGTACTTTAGTGTAAAAAAATAATAATTCCAAACGGACAATTCAATATGAAAAGGCATAACAATAAAACAATAAAATTATGCATGCATCATTTACACAATAAAAATTGAAACCATCCCTCACCTTTCAAGATCATAACGGGTGTAACTCCATGAAATAAATAAAATTTCCTTTGGTCTCAAAATCGGATAAAATGAGACGGGATCAAATTGAGACAACTTCCATAAGTTTAAACACATAAACTTGAACTTTGCACAAAATAATGGAACCGCAGGAGGAATGATGATTCAAAGAGTTAATAAGGAGAACTGAATTAGCTCCAGTGGATCTCCACACATGGAAGACAACTTAATTCAAAAAGTTTACAAAGGCCTCTTAAAAAACTCTCTCATGTTCAATGAATTGGACGGAAGACGAGGAGGACGGTTCTGTAGTTTAATTTAACACGAGTTGTTTGGACTGACTACAGTTTGTTGCGGGATGGCAAGTTATTTTGTTGACTTGAAAGGAAAGCCTGCTGAATACAACTACCACTATGTTGTTGTAATGTAGCCTTGTTTTACTTTCTTAAGTAGGAATAGGAGGAGGAAAGAAGGGATGAGAAGAATCAGTAAAAGCATCTCATTTTATTTAACATTCTCATCCAACTTTTTCCATCGCCTACTCACCTGTGTACAAAAATCCCATACAAACAAGATGATTGTAACATTCCACTGACACTTTGTTCGTAGTAAAAGTATATTTGGATAAGAGATGAAAAAATAAAATAAATGAAGGCCCAATAACACTGTTCCAGTATTAAGGATGTGTGTACAAGTAAATGGGATGTAATATATGTTGAATTTAATGGAGCCAGAGAGTCACAACATGTTCTATTTTATAGTTTTCTGGCACAGGTAAAGAAAGACAAGAACAAGACAGGGACAAAAGCATAATAAGGATTACTTTTTCCAGACTGATCTCCATGTATGAAACTATAAGGATAAGATGAGCCCTAGAAAAAGGCACCCTACATATATCCTAAAGGCTTGTTTGGCATTATACGCTATTTTACTACTACCACAAACATTTATTTCCCACCCGGGATAGAGTCAGTGAGTAATAGGTTTGACTTAGGTGTGCCAAGCTATCTGATCCATTCTTTTACATAGCTCCATGTCTTGTTGATGTTGATTTTTTACATTATGACTGCAAGACACTCATGGAGCCTTATCTTCGACAGAGAGAGATGAAGTTCTAAAAAGAGATGAAATGCGTGAGGTCTGCTATGCGATGAGGGGACTTGTTTTTTGGAAGTAACAGCACTGGAATTTTCTTCCCTTTGGGCATCATTTGTTTTTTTACATCATCTATTAACGAGAGACCGGCTTATAAATAAAATCATCCGAAACGTGAAACTCGCCCTTGCCCATCACGAAAAACTTGAAAAAATTAAACACGTTCAAGGGCTTTGAGAATTTAAAAATTATTGGCTTAACTAAACTCATGAGCCTTTTAAAATGTACATTACATACATATACTCTTTAGTTTATAATTTAATGAAATCTCTTTATTCCTGCCCTTGATGATTTTTAATGCTTATAAATACACTATTTATGTACGTGTTTGTACATACATACCTACACTGGGCAGTTCTTTTAGTCCTCCAGTTCATAACTTTTCATGACTTTTATTTTTAGCTTTTAAAAATTATTAATAAACATTCTTGTATCTTGTATCAACTGGTGGACTGGACATGAATCTTTTCGGCTTCCTTTTTACATGTGTACATGCATGCTGCTAGCTCATTACAATTTTTATTCAAGTAATGTAAAACTTGGTCAAGCCACGCCAACTCAAGCAAACCCACGCCATGCAGAGTTTTTATTCCTGTCTGCTTTGGCTATTATTGGAAAATATTGGGTGGAGATTTATTGCACATACATACATGAATCATAATTCAAGTATTTTCTTTTTGTAAGAGGAATGTATTCTTTTTAAAACTGATTGCTCACTGACTTGAAATGAATTAAAATGAATCAACTGAAGGAAGCAACCAAAGACCAAACCCAACATTCAAAGTGAGATATAAATAATAGAATAAATTCAGCTCTATTCATATCAAACATATGCCCAAGAATTCTCATCTTACTTTAAAAGTGTTAATGTCCACACAAGCAGGAAAAAATGAACGTTGATACACAAGTAGCGGTTGTGATGAGATTATTTATGAGACTGGAATCGTTTTTATTCTTTTCATGATGAAAAATGCTAAATGCTAGAAAATGCGATGCACTCCTACTTTAATTTCATGGTATTCTTTTTAGTTATGGAGTAGAAAATCAAATCAAAAATCTTTACCAAATACGGGAATCATATTATCATTTGGAATCAAAAGAATCAGAATTGACTGTACAGCAGTAATTTAAGGTGCAGTAAGAAAATGAGAATTTAACAAACCATACCTGACTTTTAATAATGCCGTTGCTGTAAGTATCAATTTTTCATTTAGTTGACTCGTCTTGACTTTCCGTGATCGGATCTAATCAGTATCACAAAACAAGTTAATGTTCGTGATTAAAGTTGTTTCGAGTGGTGGAACCAGAACGATTAATTCACAACAATCAAATACAAATCAAAACCAATCCACAGCACAAAAATGAAATTGCACTCTCCACTTCCTACACAATATCCACCCCCGATTAATGTACATTCATTATAATTATGTCATTAATCCCGGCCCGGTGTTGCTACAATTTCAAAGGCGCACCTGGATTATCAATGTTTAGTATAGTAATGATTGATCCTTGTCCTGTTCCTTCTTGTAGAGACAATTGTGCTGCAGTAAAATTGTAATGATACCACGAATTGATCCAAAACGCACAATTCAACTGTTGCAAGTCACATCAACAAATTAGATAAACTACAGCAATCTTTGTTCCGTTTCAAAGTTTCTCTGCATGGATGGAGCATCCGGACACTTTAATAATACAATTTGACATTGTTCAGCAAGGATCAATTTAGTATCAATGACTGCTCAGTATGTATAATAACCTGTCACGAAAGAGATAAAATCAGTAATGGCTTTTGGGTAACAATGACACAATGACAATTTTATGTGTTAGTCGACCGGCAATCTTATTCAACACAAGATTGTTTAGGGATCACATAGTAATGTAAAAATCTCTGAATTGGTAGTCTGTTACACAATGTTACTTCCAAAAGTTTATGAGACTAACTACTCTTTAACTTTTACTTGTTAAACTCTACACTCACCATAATTCACTCAAACAAAGCTGATGAAAGTCATTGAAATAAAGGTAACGCCAGGGTGCCTTTTCTTACTGCTCTAGTTCTCAATCTGTATTGGTCCTGTGGAGTTAGGGGCTCTAAGATACGCATATCATTAAATCCCAGTAAAGTAAGTCCTCTCTTTCCTTTTGGGTACCCTTGAACATGATAAAAATGGGGTAAGCACAATAGAAAGCATTGCACGATGGTACATAAACACTATCCAATCCAGTGAGATTTTTATGCTTATATGTTGAATACTAAGAAGGAAGGAAGTTACCTTCATTTCATCGCAACCCGTACTTTAGGTACTGGAGTTTGATTTGAGATTTAGACGGTAGGTAGACAAGGTAGACCCTACTTTTAAAAATTATTTTGTGTTCGTGTGTTTCTTTAAATCACAACCTCATCTCGGTTTTAAATGATGAAATGGGCAACAAGTTTAAAAACACTAATTCTAACTGCGTCCCTTTAATTCTTTTCATTTATTTCTTCTTTCCTTCCTTCCTGGCAGATGCAATGCTGCATACCTTTCTTGATTTCTTTAAATCCGAATAACCCCTGCGTAACATATTTTTAAATCTTCTTTTGTCAAATATGGTATTGCTGCTGTGTACGCAACAGGCTACTTCCATAATTCACTTTCAATAATCATTGTCAATTCTATATTTGTTTTTGCTTTGCAATTAATAGTCCTTTTATAGATCATTGGGTTTCTTATTACAATTTTCTTCATTCATCGATAGGAATAAGCATCTCAAACAAATACAGTGGATGCCAGTCGTCGTTGCGGAAATTACGTTCGTTTGGGTTCATTCCATTTAATAAATAGCTTAGCTTGTGTAACTTCCTACTAAATAGTTCCTGAGGCTTTATTGCTTTGTGTGTATCGAAACTCTATAAATCTTCAATTTACACACAAGCCTTCCAATTTGCGTGAAGCGAATGAAATTTTCCCCTCAAAATAAGTTTTATGGTTGAATCAATAAATTTGAAATTAAACTATGGTATATGTAATGTATTTGCTGCTTTTAAAAATATAACCGGAAATGGATGATGAGAAAAATTTTTATTTCATTTATCTACATATCCTCAATCAACTATCCGGACAAGAACTTTCCGTTGTTCCTTGGTTTGTCACAGAAATGATTACATAACCGCAAAAATAAGGACTTGTACCTTGACACCCAACTAATGAATGTAATTACCGTTCAGGTGTTCAACTGGTCTTATAAATCTCTACAAATTACTATTGTCCGTTACTTCAAACCCTATTCAAACAATCTAAATGAAGAGAAAGTGTTGTACTGAATAATAAATCCGATCAATGATGAGCAAACAACACTTAATACCTTCATTCCCTTCTACTTAATATTTGTCTGTTTATTATTGAGATTACATACGTGAGAAAATTTTGTATGCTATGAAAACTCTGGTTTTTGAATAGAAAAATTATCCCCAAGATTGTGGAATCGTGAAATGATTTGTATTTCGAGGAGCCCTTAAATGTTTAACATTTTTGAAATGTTTTCGAGTCCAAAAAATGCTTCTGTTACAGATTTATTATCTCCTTTATTCATCCTGAAGAAGGGTAGAAAAAAATATGCGTGTGAAGATTTTGAAAATGGATCATGTTCACCTTTGTTGGAAAATGCTCTGGTTTTGGGTCCCTTAAGGGTAACTTTATTTGAATGCTGAAGGTGATCATAGTACAGAGAGTGAAATGAATTATACACAACTCTTGCTTGAACGTTTCCAAGATATTGTCCTTTGATATAAAATACTTTAGTCACACTACTGCAAGTACAGAGGGATATAAACCCTTGTATACAGAATTTATGAAGGTTGCAGAACCTTTCCTTTTTAAAACTGTCTATCCATCCATCCGTTTCATTTTCATTTATTTCATCCATTCAAAGCGGAATACCTTGACTGCTTTCTTGCACCCTTAGAAATTGGGTTCAGGTTTTTTGTCGCGTGTTCATGCATTATTTTTTGTATGAATTTGGTAGCCAAAAACAGTGTTCCTTTCAATTCAAGAAACATTCCTTTTAAACTTTAAATGGGGAAGAATAATAGAAAAAATCGGAAGGAAGAAGAGACCTTTTGGACCATATATTCTCATAATAAGATCCCCATTCAATTGAGAATTCCACCCTATATATCCTTATCGAAGGCATGAGGACGACCGTTATAAATTGAAGTCAAAGAAAACATTTTGCACCTGGGATACAGGAGGTGAGATTCTGCAACAAGAACTATATAACTTTTATTTCATTGTACATGGTTTCATGTCAGATTGCAATTCTCTACAACTGAGACTTGGGTGACGAAGCATTCAATTTAAGTCACAAAAACATTCTCATTGCTACAAAAAAAAACAGAGCAGTGATGGAACTTAAGTTGACAGCTTTTGAGACTCAATAGGTCTCCTGATTTTGAGATCCTTATAAATAAATTCATGAATTCTGGAGTCTGGAGATTTATGTCTTTCAATTGAAAGGGTTAATTCGAATTCTCATGCTTCTAAAATGTTCTATATCGCTTCATTTCACGGTAACATTTATTCTTAATAAACAATAAAAATCTCATTGTCCCTTATCATAGGATAGAGAAGTAAAGGGTCTTTGGAATCAATGTCAAAGAGAGCAGATGGATTTACAAGTTTTGTTTTATAATTCTATAAAAATACGTGTGAAGGGGCTTGAGTTCATTAAGGACATATTGTTGCTCATTAAATATGCATTTGTTACATTAATCCTTTCCTTTGGGATATTTGCTTATTCCTTTATATCTTGTTGTTGTTCCTTAATTCTTTTTTTAAATATAAAGTAATTGACACCCCAAAACCAGGGTGGCAACTTTTACAAAATATTTATAATATTAAATCTTATTTGTTTCCTTATTCTAATCCTTTTCTGAGCAATGGGATTTTAATTCATAATAAAATGAAGGGAATCATAATAAAGAGTTGAAGTGAAATATCAAGTATTCATTCCATAGAAAGTATAAAATGAGAAGGTTAAAAAGTATGATTGATTTTTAATTCCAGATTCATCCAATTTCGTCCAAGATGGAGTTGAAGCCATGATTGAGTGTTTTATTTGGATATAATAATCTCATAACTTGTCCTTGACCTTATCATTCATTTTATCTCGATATGCTCAACCCTGTCAATCATTTCAAAATGTAGTTGAGAGGAATTTGAGATTTTTTTTAATTTGGGGTAACATGAGAAGGGGCGGGTAGGGAACGTTGAATTGAAATCCTGCAACTTCACAAAGTTTCAATCCTTTCCACAAAACTTATCAAGAGCCCAATCACGGGAAGGAGTTTTAAAAGGTATTTACATGTTTTTCATCATTTGCTCCATAACTAGGGGATGATGGGTGTGGTCAGAGGGATTGCAATCTGTTATAAAATAGTTTTGAATGTACTAGACGTATATAGAGTATGGAGGCTGTACATTTATAATTTTCTGTAGGAAGGTTGCATGTAGTTGCAAGGTTATACTCGGTAAATACATTCTTCATTCAACCGCTAATCAATCATTCAATGTTTCAACATTTCCACAGTTGGGTTATTAGAATCAACCTTATTTATTTGATTAAAAGGGCTAGGATATCAAATATGGAAGCATCAGCTGATTTAGGAAAAACTGTGATATTATCGTCTGGAAACATTCTCGCAAAATCTATTGCTTTGAAAACTGGGAATGATGCGGCAGATGAGGAAGTAAGAGACCTTGTTCATGGCATGATTTCACCTTTTCTTCTATGTACTTAGGTGTTCGAGAGTCTTCGATCATGTTTGGATGGATCAAATAAAATAGTTCAAACTTCAAATGTTTATGAGGTTAGAAATTCATGTTTGGGCATGCTACAGATGATACTGAATTGTTAGGTAATGGGGGATGATATGAAAAATAACAATGAAGACGTGGATCGTCAAGAACTTAAAATTAGTTTGAAATTGTTTTTATATTCTTTGGAACGATCTGATATTATATCGGCAGTTGAAAAGGGTATAAAGCAGTGGTTACTTGTGCAAATCTTGAATATTTGTTTGTAGGAATTCAGCTTACGGAGGTAGCCTCATTGGACTCGTTGGTTGTAACTTTTTCCACTCAAAATGGAACACCAGTTTCTCTTGATGACGTCAAGAATACTTGGCTTGTGTTAGAAGAGTTGGTTTCATCAGGGAAAGTGGAATCAATTGGTCTGAGTGATGTAGAAACTCTGCTGTTTATTCAGCTTCATAAGTGGGCTCAAGTAAAGCCTGGCATCATTTCCATAAATTTGGCTTCATGCTGTGTTGTACCTCCGGAACTTGCTGAATTTTGCAAAACTGAAAGCATTCAGTTGCTTACTCATTCAGATCCTATAAGTGAGTTTTATTTAACGGTATTCCGTTGTTTCAGAATAATTCGTTTTGTCTCCTTTGATAGATGCACTTTGTATTGAGAAACTCAACTTGCTTGGTCAGTTGTTGGCTTCCAAGGAGGCGTTCCAAAATAATGCGGAGCCGTGGGATTTAAAATGGGTGTTGAGATATCAAGTACATCTCAAATGTCGTGGTGTTCTTGCAACAAAGGGATATAGTGCTGCGCTTCGTCAGGAGTCAAAATAGTTGGAATCAGCAGCTAATTAAAATTAATTAAGCCAATTTAATTTAGCTAATTAAAATTAAGATTCAGGGTCATCTATTGTTATTGATAATATATGTACTGAAGCATTGGCCAGCACTGAACTTCACTATAAAAATTCCAAAAAAAAATCTTTAGAAAGCAAATCTTCAACATAGCTATTTATATATTTGTTATCGCTGAGTGTTATTCGATCATCACACTTTCTTGTTTTTCGCAAAATAAAATTTTATTAGGTGAAATGTTCAAAAAGATAATTTTTTTCAGCGAAATGGCGCTAATGAATAGCGTAGGGAAGTTAGCCTTAGTAAAGGACGCAAATTCTGCATGGAATCTATTAAATGGAGTCTTTTGCATTTACAAGCAACAAGGCATATCCATCGGACGTAGTGCGGACATAATAAAGCACAAGTTATGTGAAGGTACATATTTTATTAATTCAAACTCCACATTTGAAATCGTGATTGATTAACGTGTGGACTTTTTGCAGATTTAAACTCAATGGAACGAATGCCAAGAAAAGAGATTGTGAAAATACAAAGAATCCCAGCCCAAAGTGAAGCTTTCATTTCTCCCGATAATAATAAGTATAAAGTTGTTGGAGAAATAAAGGATGGAAAAGGTGTCGTGCAAGTACTGAAAGGGCAGAATTATGCAGATCATCCTTTAGTCATTGGACCAGGCTACTTACCTGAAGATATTAAGCTGTCGTTTGCTTCAATAATTGGAAAAGAATCCTCTGGACTGCTTGGTATGTGACTTGACAACAATATTCATCAATATTGTTTAAGATGGGCAAGCCTTTTCTAGCCTTTTTATTTTTCAGTTGTTGGAATAAATAAAGGATGTAGAACAGCCGAGAACATCCGTCTCAATAAATGGTTAAAAACTTATATAGTATCAGGCCAATTTGGAAAAGCAACAAATACCTACTTTCATTCTGGAAAAATTCTTGAGAAAGCGACCTTTCATAATATTAAAAGACACATGCTGGAAAGAATACTTGCTGGTATTCAGGCATCTCAACAAAAATTGTCTTTTACGTGAGTATTTTTCAAACTTAAACATAAAGTTGTTATTTTAACGTGGGGCGTTTATTAATAGTGCTGCAGGCGTACCGTTGGAAAGCGAGCGTGCTTTCGAGCTGGCAAGTACAGGGGTCATTCGGCCTGAAAAATCCAACTATCCAATTGTGTTTTCGGCCAAGTGTGTCAGTTTTAGTCTTCCGGATTTTGAATTAGGTAAAATATGCAGTGCTAAATATATCGTTGGATGATGAATAATGTTTATGTTTCAGAAATTAGTGCCGTCAACGAGAATGAAAACTTTTTATGGCAATTTATTCACGAGTTAGGTTTCAAATTAAGGTCAGTTGCAGTTTGTACAAAGGTTAGATGTATAAAAGCTGGTCCATTCACTCTCGATTTTGCGTTACTTCCAAAACATTGGACTTTAGAAAATGTAATTCAAAATACAAAAGAAACTTCAGCTATACTTAAGGAAATTAATCTGTTGGAGAGAGAGCCTTTGATTGACAAATTTTAGCCTAGAGAATCCGGCAACTTAACTTAATAATTAGACGAATGACAAAATTATATTATTTATTATATTTATATTCAGTAATATTGAGATTTAATGTTTCATTTGATCAAACTAATATTACGTCGACCTGGTGGTGGAGTAGAAAATGAATTAAATAAATATGACAATAATAAATATAATAGTTATGTTCTTTACCGAGTTCATTTTTTTCCTCGGAGTGTTCTTTTGACGGGTGTTTGTTGAGAAGACAATTGCTGCTTCCTCCCCTTTCTGACTGCAGGCTTTTTAGCCTGTTTTTCATCATCTTCAACCTCATCTTCGTCACTTTCATCTTCTTCCTTCTTTGAAGTTATTTGTTTTCGTGTATTTTTTGCCGCAGGCTTCTTAACCTGTCTTTCGTCATGTTCCTCTTTCTTTGACGCTACCTTGCTTCGTTTATTTCTGGTTGAAGGTTTTTTAACCTGTTTTTCATCGTCTTCAACCTCATCTTCATCAATTTCATCTTCCTCCTTCTTTGAAGTAATTTGTTTTCGTGTATTTTTTGCCGCAGGCTTCTTAACCTGTCTTTCGTCATGTTCCTCTTTCTTTGACGCTACTTTGCTTCGTTTATTTCTGGTTGAAGGTTTTTTAACCTGTTTTTCATCATCTTCAACCTCATCTTCATCAATTTCATCTTCTTCCTTCTTTGAAGTTATTTGTTTTCGTGTATTTTTTGCCGCAGGCTTCTTAACCTGTCTTTCGTCATGTTCCTCTTTCTTTGACGCTACCTTGTTTCGTTTATTTCTGGTTG
>JAAOWG010000857.1:0-10418 GCA_036491945.1 Paranurophorus simplex
TCTTATCAATTCCCATTAAAATTAAACTACGTAAATAACCAAACCACTCATTACCCCAAGTATTCCAAATTGACTGTTGATCCAAAGCAAGTATTTTATTCCACAATTTTGATTTTAAAGTTTCCAATTCTCCAAGACCTGTGGGGAGGGATAACCTTGCAATATTCCACATAGGCACAATCTTATCCCCAATTGATTCAAGTCGTCCAGCGTCCTCAAACCAATATGCGTCTTCTAAGGAATTTACACCAAAACCATTCAACCTAAACCAAAGTTTGGATTAAAGTTTGCAACTTTTATTTTTTTCTGTACAAACTTTTGTGCATATTCCAAAAGTCCTTGATCATCCAGCCATAACCTTAATATGAGTCT
This sequence comes from Paranurophorus simplex, assembly GCA_036491945.1. Lineage (NCBI taxonomy): Eukaryota > Metazoa > Arthropoda > Collembola > Entomobryomorpha > Isotomidae > Paranurophorus > Paranurophorus simplex. The sequence continues at coordinate 373 of JAAOWG010000857.1, forward strand.
TTGTCTTAGAATAAAAGCAGCTCTTTTCAATCTTTCTTTATCTTGTGGAGGTAATTTGAGATTTATTAATTCTTCAGATCTTTCAGAGATTCCAAATTCACTTGTTAAATGATCCAGTTGAAGGATTGAGACTAACGTCACCACACCTGTTTCAAACCCCAAAAAACACTCTATTTATTGCAAAACAAAAATAATTGCTTATGATAATCTAATAATAAAAGCTTGTTTTGCAACCCGTTCAATTTGTGGCCACTTTATGAAGGATTTCGATTGAAATATTTCAAAAAAAGTTTTACCATGAGTTCCAATGGGTCTTACTCCTATCATATTATTATGATGCTATCAACTCCCAAACTTTTTGTCTTTGTCATAAAGTTATTTCCTTTGAATTGCACATTTTCTTATCAAATTCTGAGCAACGAATATCCAAGCATTCTTGATTTCTATATATAAAACCTAAATGCAATTACATGAACCACTTCCTAAGGGATTAATTTCTGGATTGAATGTCACAACCACTTGAACAACAACAAGAACGTTCCATTCCCAACTCTCAAGATTCCACTATAACCTTGTATCAAAAGTAATTAAAGTCACGCTATATAATTCACAACCAAAAAGCAAGGTTGAGGAGGAACACCCTTCCCTTTCAAAGTCTTTTAACTTACTGCAGGATTTCCCACAAACTCTATTCTTTCCTTTTTGCTGGAGAAACCAACCTTTCTCTGCATCCTTTCAATTCAAGGACAAATCATAACAAATGTCCAGTCCCAACGTCTTTTACAAATCCAGGATTTTTGGGGAATTTGAATGAATTGTTTAGTATCAACTCTAGAAAGATGGAAACTCACCCAAGGATTTGAATTGTTCTTGGTATTGTTCCAAACCTTGTTGTTCCAACCATCCTTCAAGTTCAGGACTCAAGGCAGGAGGCTTATAAATTAAATTATAGTAAACACCACCAATGAGGAGGATTGTAACCACACCCAATAATTTACATTTAAAATCACATTTTAATCCAGCCGGAGGATGTTGGCTTCCAAACATTTTTACCCCGAGGGGGTGGTCCATCAACCAAAGATTTAAACTTTTCCCCCAAAAAATTCCGGCAGTTGTGAGAAACCCTTGTTGTGGAACACTGGCTGGGCGTGTCTTTTAATCTAAAGATTCTTTAGGATGATTTGTACAAGAAGAATAGGAAAATTCTTATCCAAAGTACCAGCTAAGGAAATATATACAATGAAGTAGTTTTTTAATGAACTCATTCTCATCTTTCATCATCATTACTTATAACTCAACGAAGGAAGCAGAAGTCGACAATTGAGAATTTAGTCAAGCTCCGAATGCGTTTTCATCTGCTGCTCATAATGCTTCACAAAATTTTATTGAATTTTTATCAATTAGGCATATTACCATTACAAGAGTTGCATTTTTCTATTTTACTTAAATGCAGAGGTGAAGTGCATGTTTACGAGGATCCAGAATTAGTTGAAAAACCAGATTATCTTGAACAAAGTCAAGCTCCTGCGGAGTGAAGCCACAGATAATGATCTTTTCATCCCCCCAAGCTCAAAATAAAATTTTGAGCTCACATTTTATACCAAAATGAGAATAAAACATTACAATTCAGTGTAGTAAAGTAGCTTTCTGTAAAATAGTAAGATTAAAATGCATTTCTACAGTCGTGAAGAAAAAAACTGTTGCTTCTCAAATTATCAATTTCTTCTAATAATCACAAAGCCAGAAGTAAATCAAAAAATCCCCATTTCTAAATTAATTTAATCACATTCAATAAGTTATTGCAGAGTTCTACTATTGAAGCAATTACAGCATTTTTGATTTTCCTCTTGACGCTTAATCTATTCCACCAACAAATCTCAATTAACCACACCCCCTCAACTATCCCAATGGCAATTAACCAAATATAAAATAATATTTGAATGTGTGATAATAAAGGAAGGGGGTGTGGTTCCCTTTTCCCAAGTTGACGAAATATCTCTTGGTCGAGTGTTTGTCCATATTTCCAAATTTCCCTATCAAATCACAATTTGACCATTCCCGAGTGATCTAAACACTTTAAAACATTCATCCCTTGCTCTGCTTTAAATTCCTGTAATGAAACAAATACTCCGGAAGCGAATGCTTGATCTTTGCTTAATAAGAAACATTCTGAATCTTTAACAATAAATCGTTCAAAATGACATTCATCAATAAAACCGTCAGCAAACATCTGAATTCCTTTCTGGGTTGTCATCTCGTCAAAAAGTTTTGACAAGTTTTGTTGTTCCAGCACCACATAATGTTGTTTTGATAGGGGTTTGTTGTATTTTATTTGCTTCATCGCGGCTGAACCGAATTGAAACATGGCTTCCATATTTTTTAAACTTCTAGCGACGAAGCGAAAACCATTTTCAAGGAGTTGAGAGACCGTTGAAAATTCTTGATTTTTTCGTGCTGATAAGAAATCACTGGTTACAACCCCAAGATATAAATTAACAACAAGAATAAAAATCAAGCAAGTCGATGACAGCATTTTTAGAGTTGAAGCTTTCTTCCATCTCATTCCACTCAAAAGATAAATAAACGTGTTGAGAGCTGTTGAAACAATTGAATTGAAATTAATATTTTCCTTTTTAATTGAAAGAAAAGTCAAAGCTGCAACAATGAGGAGAATCAAGCCCCACGTCCAACCATCAAATGGTTTGACGAATATTCCCCAATCTGGGGGAAAAAAATCATTTCTCTTCCCACAATATGAGTAACGATAATTATGTGTAAAGATGTGCTTTAGAAATGCATCGTCTCTTGAATCTCTCTTCATTTCATTCTCCGAAAATTTTATATCTCTTGATGTAAAAGAAAACAGCATGTCTCGTCCTAACTTTTCTTCATCATCAATTTCAAATTGCAACAAGGAAACTGTGAAATTCATTTTGGTTGCAATCATTGACACAATTGGGCCAGCAGAAGAGCATTTCCTAACTGAATTAAGTTTTTCGCTGACACAATCCTCCGCAATACCGCTTATGGCAAAAGCTTGGATTTGAGACGGAATTTGTTGTTTTAATGTTTTACGGAATTGTTTAATGACCTGAATGTCCGGACTGATTGGAAATCCAGCAGGATCTAAAGAATTGCATGAAAAGCAACGAGCGAACCACAATATTCTGGAATTATTGATTCCGTCATTTCCTTCGATTGTTGTGTAATATAAAAATGTTGGATGCAACATTGGAATATTTTCATTTTCAATTTCTCGTTTAATATTTTCTTCATTTTCAATTTGAGTCAAAACTGAAGGTGTTTGAAATAAAATGATTGAATCTGGATTCAACCGAATTCTCAAGTAGTCCAAAGATGCTGACGTTGTTGACGCATCCAAGTTTGAAAACAAATGAACGCTGCAATAACTGGTCAAACGTGGAGTTTGAGGAATTAAAGCAGTTCTACTGATATTTTGAGATGAATGCAGTTTTGGAAATTGAAGAAAACCGCACAGTGGCTCAACCTCTTTGTAAATATCGACGAAATCTCCAAAAACTCTTAAAGTACAAAATGGTTTTAATTGAAGGCAACTTTGTCCAAGAGTATTTGCAAGAAGACTTGAAAATACAAATGTTATAAACATTTCGGACATTTGGAATTTACAAAGTGAAGCGGCTTAACTGCAAGCTAAAAAAATATAGTATAAATATGTAGTTCTTTTTAGTCACTAAATCAATAGTCTGCTTATGTACTGGAATTCAATCAAATTAATTCAACAAGGAAGAACGCCAAGCATGTTATCGTACCTTCGTGTTTGACCAAAACTTATTTATTTATTATTTCGATTTCGATAATGTTCAAAGTAATGAATTACAATATTTAAAGTAGTTTAAAGGAGTCAAAAGTCTATTTTGAAATGATTCATCCACTTTCATTTTTACAATCCATCCCTGCCATCCTTAATTTTTCTTTAATCCATTGAGCTTTGGGGGGATGGTCGCATCCAGTGTTTAAATTGTAGAATTCTGAGAAACCCTGGTGGTGCGATGGGATTTATATTTTTGTATTTTGATGTAACGGAATTTTTAAGGGTTTGAAAATTATATTTCAAGAGCTCCTAAAGATCAAATGAAAATTTGAAGGCGAATCTATTCTATTTTTATCCTTGCCTACCAACTTTTTAATCCCATCATTGAGATTTAAATTTTGCATAGAGCTTGATACCCAAAATATATATATTTATAAGCTTATTGAGTGTGAACGATTGAAGGTGCTTATTAGTACTACTTCTTTCTATCATTTTTATTCTACAGTGGACCAATAGGATGTCCACGAAAAGTTTGGATGATTTTCAACTTTTTTGAGAAATGTTGAATAATTTGTGTTTGCCTCGTCTTTAGTTAAACAGTATTTTGTGTAATTCCCAAAATTGATGCAGGAAAGTTCCTGGTTCCAATGTCGACAGTTCCAATCAACGTGAAGCTTAGTTCCAGGATACTCTTGCAAGTTGTAATCCACTCTGGCACAAACCCCTCCAACCACACCCACCTCACAAATTAAATCTTCCCTCATTTTCCCAATCATGCATTCATTGCAATGCCCACCAAAGCATTTTTGTAGTTGTTCACAATCCTTGTGGCTGTTGCAGGGTTTTCCAAGGATCACTTCCGGGACGCAGCGCCCCCCATATTTATAGTGTTGTGGGATATAACCTTTTTTGCAGAAGCAATGAGAGCCAGTTGGGGATGGTTTGCATTCAAGATGACGATGTGGATTGCAAGGAGTTGTTGCACTGCAATTTGTTTTATGATCCACGACATCAAGGATGCTTCCATTGACGAGGGTTAAGTATCCAACAAAAGAACAAAGGATGAAAAAAGCTGTTGAAGGAAATATGTAAATGTGCTTAAGAAATGTTCTCACCATCTTCGCTCTATCTTGAAATGAGATGTGGATTGAAAAGGGTTGAGTTTTGGTTTATTATCAAAGCCTAATTACCACATTTGATTAAAAAGTAAGAGGCAAAAGTAGAATGGTTTAATTAAAGCATACATTATTTTACATTTTGTTTACTTTCATTTTGTTTTACATACTTTGACTAACCCTGTAAAAGGAATCTCTTCAACCTTAATTTAATCCATACAATTTTAATAAGAATGGGCTTGGACACAATCTCTCAAGAATTTATCCTTCTTTTGTTCCTTCATTATAAATGTTTGATGAGTTTTTTTGAACCAATATGGATTCAAAATGTAAAAGACATCTATCATGATTATGTCATAGAGCATTTAATTCAATGTAATAATGTAATAATCATGGAGTTAGCTCTTATGTTTGTCCTTGCAAACACAACCAAGTTTAACTTTACTTTGCAACATTAACAATTATTTATAAATATATTTATAAAAGTTCATAACTAAGGAGTCTCACACGCTTGAAATAAAAATGATGGTATGTACTATGTCTACATATTTAAAAATTTTTACACATCCTTTATTTGATTTCATGCAGACCCCAAGATCACCCCCACCTACAATCTATCCCTCACCATGGTCAACTCAAAATGGATTTGAACTCCTAAATCCGGACCCCTTGGGTGAGGGAGGATTTGCAAACGTTTGGAAAGTCCAGCATCAACTTGATAGAACAACCTACGCCATAAAAGAAATTAATGTAGAACGTGCTCTAGTCCAATTAAATGGAGAAGTAGGAGCAACCCCTTCAACTGAAAGGGAACTCCTTTCCAAACTTCAAAGAGAGATTGACAATCAAATTCAAATAAAAAGCTCATTTGTCGTCAAATACTTTAGTCATTGGATCGAGGGTGAAGAGGCAAATAAACAAAAGATAAAAAATCTGGAGGAATTATTTGGTCATGGTCTAAATCTAGATTTAGAAGACTACAGCAGCACAGGTCCTCCGAGGTTGTTGGATTATTTTAAATTACTTTAATTTATTCATAGAATCATTTACCCATACCTCTGCTGCATCTAATTTCCTCTACATTCAAATGGAACTGTGCAACAGCACAAACCTCCAGGAGTTCCTTCAATCTTCAACAAAACAAGAACGACAAAGGGAATTGCCTCGAATATTAAATCAAACGGCAGCAGCCCTTAGGGCTATACATCAACAAGGAATAATTCATAGGGACTTATCACCAAAAAATATATACTCCACAAAGCCCTTGCATAGGGAGCCCTTAATTTGGAAGATTGGAGATTTTGGCCTCTCCCTCAAAACCAATGCAAACCCATGCAATGAACAAATAATAACAATGGATGATAACGCGGATGATGTAATAATGGTGGATCATTCCTTTCGAGGGACAGGTCTCTATAAAAGCCCTGAAATGACGAGACAACAGCCCTATACAACAAAAACTGATATTTACTCATTAGCTTTAATTTATTTAGAGGTTTTAGTCATATTTCCTAATCCTTCGAAAAGGATAACATTTTTCGGTGATTTAAGAACCTCAACCCTTCCTCCTACAGCGGTTCATGAGCTACAGACGTCCATAATTTTACCTGAACATGAGAAATCCAAATATTTCAAGCTGATTGAGGAAATGCTGAATCAAGAGGAAGAGGGAAGGCCAAATACTGAAACAGTTTACAACAAAACGCTCCACACTTTCAGCTTCTACAAGGAAACCAACGTTGTTCCAACCCCACCCACTTTTTATGGAAGAGACCAAGAATTAGAGAGGCTAAGGGAAAGGGTTAAGGACAATGTAATCACAATCGTTACAGAACAATGTGATCGGAATGCTATAGGGAAGAGTGGATTTGTTCAGAAATTTTTAACAGAGTTGCAAGAGTGCTCAATTATTTGGCTTGATGCAATGGATAAAGATGTCTTTGAAGCCGAATTGTTTAATTTGTGCAATGAAATTGACGTTTCAACCCGAGAAGATGGCCCTATAACCTTCATTCGTGAAACAAATAATATTTATAAAGATGTTGCAACCGTTTTGAGGAAATACTGTGAAAGCAGTGGCAACAAACTTGTCCTTGTTGTTGACAACATTTCTCAAGAATTTGATGTAATAGATTTTATTCAACAACTTGTGGAAATACCCTGCATCTTGATAACAACGGATATTTCATCCATAATTCTAAATTATTCTGATGAATCTGTTATCACACTCAAAGCTCTGGATCCAACATCTTCTCTACAGTTTGTACAGGAACAGTTATTTCTACAAAATGGAGTTGATAGCAAAGGACTAATTACAAGATTAGTCCATCATCCTTCAGCCCTTGCCCATGCCCTTAGAGTTATAAATGATAGAGCAGCATTTCAACAACTCTCTGGATTTGATCTTGAGCTCTATGAGAGAAGAATAATCACAATACTTCACAAAACATCAAAAATAAAATTCAAATCAAAGAATCAAAGGGTTCTTTTTGCTTCAATCAAAGCCTCTATTGACCACTTACTTCGTTTCTACAATGACAACGATTGTTGCATGTCCATTCTTAAATTACTTTATTACATTTACCCTTTTCAAGTCCGATTGGATGGGAAACTTATTCAACGTTTTATACGGATTTGTAAACCAGAGGAAGATGAAACTGAACCAAATCTTGAACTTCATATCACAAGGCTATCCAATTTTGAGATTGTGCTTATTGACAAAGGTAAAGCTTCCATTAAACCAACTGTATGCGATGTCCTTGATGTCATTCAACTCCTCAATGATAACACTAAATATTTGAGACTTTTACTGCAAACCTTTGCAAATTCTCTTCCATTGTATATCAGTGAGATTTGTTTGTTTGAAAGGGTGTGGGAACATACATTGCAGTACACTTCCCTAGTAAGGGAATTTGCTCCGCTTTTTTTAGACTGTAGTGATGCAATCAAAGATACCCTTCGAGACACAGTTGGACTATACCGTGAAACCTTTTATAAAGTTCAAAACATCTTGGGACCGGAGTGTGAAACATCATTAAGCATTCAAAACTGGTATGCCTCAACTTTATCTGATGAAGGGGAATACAAAAAAGCCTTAAAAATGTATGACACTCTTGTTCCAAAATGTGAAGAGTTGTTTGCAACACATTGGCTCACAATAGATGCAATGCATCAAAGGGCCCTTATTCTGGAGGAAATTGGGAGATATGAGGATGCAAAACAAGGATTCAACAAGGTGTTGCAAATGCAGACAGACTTATTTCAAAATGAACACTTGGAGGAATTCATGAAAACAAAAAACAATTTAGCTTTATTACACATGAAATTACATGAGTGGGATGAAGCCATGAAATTACAACAGGAAGTTTTGAAATATCGAGAACAGCAGGGATCAGCCTTGGATGTAGCATCCGTAAAACTCAATATAGCAGCAAGTTTATCTCAACAACGCAGATTTAGCGAAGCAATGGAAATCTTTGAAGAAGTTTTGGAGCTGAATTTAAGGATTTTGGGGGAAGAACATGACACTACTTTACACACTAAATTATGGCTAGCACAAACCCTTCCACAGACAGATCCATCACAAATAGATCGTGCAATAGCAATACATAGACATGTAGTTGCAAGACGAGAAGTCTCATTAGGTCCAAGACATCCAGAAACAATTAAAACAAAGGAGTCACTTGCCCAAGCGTTAACTATCAAAGGAGAATACCAAGAAGCACAAGAGATTTTGAATCAAGTTTTAAAGGAGCACATTAAATTATTTGGAATCCACCATCTCAATACCAATGCCACCAAGACTTACCTTGCAGATCTCTTTATGAGGAGTGAAGAATGGGAGAAATCATTGGAATTATTTCGAGAAATGTTGCCTCATACCATCAAGTTACTGGGGGAAGAACACAGCCTAACTCTTGAAACAAAACATGGTATAGCTTTATCACTATTTGAATTAGAGGAATATGATGAAGCTAAAGAGATTTTCAAACAAGTAGCAACATTGCAAATGAAAATTCATGGGGATAATGATCCAATAGCGTTGGCAGCACAATATTCTTATGCAGATTGTTTGGATAATTGTGGTGAGTCCGTGGCTGCATTAGCATTGTTTAAAAAGATAGCTGAAATTGAAGCACAAAATGCAGTGGAAAATTCGGAAATGACGATTAACAAAATTAAAGAAATCTCTGAAAAGCTGGAGATTGATTCTTGAAAATTACCAGCAGTAATCAATTGTAACAATGTAAAATTCTTCATTTGAGTCAAAGGGATTTTATTGAATAATTTTGAACAGAATTTTGTTATGTAATAAACTTAATTTAATAGATTTTAAAGCCTTATTAGAAAAAGATAAGTTGAAATTATTTTATCCCCCAGATCCAACCCCACCCATTTGTCCACCCAATTTAATAAGATTGGGGCTATCAACATAAAGATTATCTCTGTACATATCATCCAATTTCATTTTAAGGAAACATTTAAATTTTGCATTATCTTCCTCTAACCAAAGGGATCTTAGGATGTGTACGACTTTAGAGCCCTTAAGGGATGATTTAGACAACAACTCATGTACCACAGCGCCAACAATCCTCCATCCTTCTCCATTATAGTGGAATCCAAGTGCCCTTATCAACCGATGTAAATGACATTGTATTCCTGCATGATATAAAATATAAGTTGCATCATTAAAATCTTTAGCAATTGCTGGGGAGCCTGGAGGCAATGCTAATTTGAGTCCAGCCTCCTCCAACGTTTGCAGATGAATCTTGATCCCTCCAAAATCCCTATAAACGAATCCCACTAGCTTCCATTCCTTTTCCCCGATTTTTCGGAAGGTTGCCAACACGTTTTGTAAATGTGCTTCAAAGCCCACCCCAAATTGAGCTAAAGGAGGGAGAAAGCATTGGAGAAAAAGTTTAATGTAATGCTGTAGAAAGTCGTGACGTTGGGGTTGGGTGGACAAGTTTAATTTTGATAAAATCAAAGGCATGCCGGACGCATCTTTTTCAAATAAAGCTGCACAAACTACAACAGCTCCTTCCACAATGGCTTCTGGATCCTCTCTTATTATGCAATTTAAATGTTTGGATTCATGCTCATCCTCGTGTTTAGCAATGATGCTTCCAACATCCCGA
>JAAOWG010000858.1:0-10408 GCA_036491945.1 Paranurophorus simplex
AGCTTGAAAAAAATAGGAAGCAGCTTGAGCATCGGAATTTAGAGCTGTACAATGCTGTTCAATGTCTTTTTCCGTGACAGTGATTTGAAAAGAAAAAGTAATCTAAAGACTTCCAGCTCTCTCTGCACCTCACTCTGTCCTCATCCATTCCTGCCACTTATTCTTTCGTAGTTTCTTTCTCTTAAATACTGCAACTCATGCGAACAAAATTCTTGGAATTGAAATTGAGAGAAAGTCTTGTGAACATTTCTTCTATGAAGAATTCTGAAATGGGGAAACGGATGGTACAAATATTAGAGCTGGAGTCATGTGGAATATTAAAAAAAGCTACATTGAGCTTTGTGAAAATGTGAGTTTTCTTGAAACGAAAAGAATACATCTGCCTTACATTGATATTCCTTCCTAACTGGATATACTAAATCTATTTTTGTATAAAAATGCTATAACTTCCAACACACTTACACAGACAAGATCAATAATGTGTGGGTCCTTTGTTTCATATTCTTCTTATAAACGTTTACAACTTTCAATTCTGAGTTCATCAAGCTCCACAACAAATTAACTTTGGCAAAGTAATAACCAAATAGTAAAAAGCTGCATAATCACAGTTCTTTCTAATGAATTAATGAAATATTAATAATAAAGGTGATTCCGTTTTATAGCGTCTCAATACATACAAATGAACTAATTAATTTGCCATCGCATTTTTTTTTCGTCCAGGAACGTCAGATAATTACTTCATTCAGGTCCAGACAAATGGATCTGGAAAATATTTATAAGGCAAGGTGTCATATGGAATAAGCTTTGGCTTAAAATATTTTATAGGGCGTGTTCATGAAAAGGCGTCTCAACTGCATGCAATTGCGTCATTGAAGGCGCTGTTAGACGCTGCAAAAACGGACGGTTCTGGCACCGTAGAAGCTAATATCGTTCTAAGCCAGTTGCTCCGCATGTTACCACTTCCGTCCAACCTACTGACGTCCCTTTAAGCAATATGGAGAGGGAGACGCAACTCAATGGAGAAATTACAAATTTACAGGTTCTTTATTAATGCTAGTTCTGATTTTGCTTTTCTAAGTTGTTTATTGTTTAGGAATTGGTTGCATTGGATGAAGTCGAACAACAAGCACATGGACCTTTGGAAGGGAGTTGTTTAAAGTAGACCAGCTATGTTTTGCTCTTTCCTATCATGATCTGTTTGTACATGACACTTCTTGATGCGAGGTTTAATTAGCACATATTTATTATTTATTATTTTCTAATCATATGATTGTCAGTAAAGATCTAACTTATTTTTTTGCATTGATTTCATCAAAATTAATGTGGGTGATTTGCCGTCTTTTGGTTTTTGAATTTAGATACAGGTCAGTAAGCATATGTCGTGTCTTGGCTGTGGGATCAAAAAAGGTGTGGCCTGGTTCTCCATGTTGATGGAGACATCCATCGCAGTTACAGAAAGTTCTGAATACATCTTCTGGTGTTAGGTTATTGGTTTCTAGGAAAGCCGAAGTATTTTGATGTGCTCTGAGCTCTTGTTTGGAATTGAATGCCCTTCCCTCTAGTCCGTAAATGTGTTTGCAGTTAGTACAGAAACATACCCAGCGGTAAGTGGAGTTTGGGTATTTTTCGTCTATTTTGGGGTATTTTTCCCGTTTCTGAAGATGTGCAAGTGATTTCTTACTAGGTTTGGTTCGGCCTTTTCTTCCGTATCTAGCGATGCATACTGGACAAGTGCAAGGGACATATCCAGAAAGAAATGGGATGGCATAATTTCGGGGAGGTTTGTACCAAATCTAGCAGTGAGGATTTAAGATAGGGGTTAGGTTTATAAAAAAATTAGAATTACTCTGGTGTCTGGTGGGACATGTTCTGGTAATGTTGAAGTTTCGGTTAAGAATTGTTTCCATTTTCTGTTTATCTCATACCTTGCTTTACCAATCTGGAGTATTGCCTAAAAAGATTTAGGGATACATTATTGGCGAATTACTTATGGATGTTCTGTTGGACGTTTATAAACGTTTGTAATCATATGATTTGTGTTAAGCTGTATTTTTTTGCATTTTCTAATTTCTTCGATATTTGATTGTAATGTACCTGGATTTTTTTCCGTGCTCCAACACATTGCATTGCTCTCCTTAGATAAAACTTTACTTGCTGTGCAGCGTAGCTTCCCACCGCATATAACCCCAGGGCTTTCGTTTCATGCATGTTAAAATACATGCCTTGTTCAAAGAATTGTCTTGAAAAGAATAGGTTTAGGTTCAATCTTATTTCGAATTTATCTTACGTTTGGTCACATGTTCCGTCTCCGTTTGTTGAGGTTTTTTTGAATAGCGATTGTTGCATGTCTTTTAGTACACATAATCCTCCTGCTTCAGGGTCCTTAAATCTGGTGATACTAACCCCGTATTCTGATGTTAATGAGAAGCGGTTCCCGTTTTTTGGATCGATTGTCCTGAAGCGGTAGCCAATTAGTTGGAACACAGTCTCTAGGGTTTTAATTTTATGCTTATTGTTTCATTTTTTTGCTGGGTGTTACTGATGTCGGTTTACCTGTGGGTGTGTCATCTACATACGGTTCCAGAGTTAGGTATTGGTCGGTTACTTTTCCTTTAAAAGCTAACGCACCATATATGGGTTCAAACCTCTCTTCGTACATACGTAAGCTGCGTTTTAGGGGCATACAGAAAAAGTCCCATCTGCTGAATGCCTTTGCCTTTTTGGGTTCGTCCAAAGGCATGTAGTGTCGTCTCTCAAATTTCTTCTCTAAAAATAGTTGTTAAAACTAACTATTCTATCTAACCATATGATTAAGTCCTTACTTGTTTGGAACAACTCTTTGTTTCTATCCGTCAGTATTTCAATTGTTTTAGAGCAAGCCCTTAGAAATGTCTTTGTTTCCTTAGAAAGGTTTCCATTTGTTATGAGCTTCATTATATCTACTGTTGTCACAACTGATTTTGATTTTATGTCCTCACTCGTAAAAGGGTGGTCCTCGTCATCTGAATCTTCACTATCCCCTATATTTTTCAAATATAAGATTCCAAAAATCGGCATTGTTTTCTACAATATTTTTCATTTTTTACCGTCATTTGTTTGCTCCCGTTCAGTTTCAGATTTATCGTCTGCTTCGGTCTCAGCCGACCTACTACAGCCTTCTTCAAGTTCATCAGATGACAATGCATCAACACTTTCACTTTCTGAAAGAGTCTCACTTTGTTCGGAAAAACCCTCAAGTTGCTCATCGTCCGGCTCCCAGTCGCGATCTTCTTCCGTTCTCATCTTGGCTGCCTGCCCTTTGTTTGGGTTTCCATTAAACTCCCCTTTTCGGGGTTTGGTTAGCCTCCCCTTATTCCCGGGGGAGTGGGTCTTCTTTCTTTTTTGAGCCCGTCTGCCCATCCTCAAGCTTTTAGTTATATAGTTATTTCCCAATCCCTTAACGTTTGGTTTTTGGAGGAATAAAAGTTTCCTTTTGGAATATTAAATAAATTATTTTTGGAGGGAAGATACTTCTCAACCATACGAGTGTTAGCATATGACTGACCACCTTGTGGTTGATTCAACCTGTGCTGTGAGTCACATTTTACAACGTCTGTCAATGAGGGAATGTAAGACGTAATTCCTTTGTCAGTTAATCATATGATTTTTAATTTCCGGCGTTTGGGATCTTCCCCTCATCAAAATAGAATATTTTGGACCACTATTGTTGTACTTAACTGCTGGTGTTTGGTTTTAAAGGATGGATGTAGAAGGCTGTTAAATTTATTTAATGATGATTTGGTAAGTAATCATATGATTGGGGTCCCTTTTGGCTATAATTAGGATGGCTAGGGTACTTCAAGGGATGTGGCGGCCACCTTAGCACAGGTTTCATTAGTTCGCATGGAACGGCATTGTAAGAAGAATGAGAAAATCCTTGGAAAATCTTTCATTCTTCAACCAGTGCTCATCGTCTAAACACATTCTTTTCCTTCTAGTTCTTGCGCTGTTGTTTTACTTACAATGTCTGAGGAAGCTGATCAAGAGGAGTATGAAAATGCGATGGCCCTTCGATTACCTACAGTCAGGCGTCGGGCTGCGGCCCTCGAGGACCTTATAAGGGGAAGAGGTAGGGCGAGAGGGTTAGGCGAGCCTGGTGGTTCCTACGGTAAGAGTCCTCTCCAATACCTATAGGTTTAAGTATCTAAGCTCCCAGAGCATTTAAGTACCTCCATAAAATGGATTAATGCCCTTACTCCATCTTTCTAGATGAAGCTAGGAATTCACCCCTTGGCCCTGATGCTGGTGTTTTTGGAAGGGGTGAGTACTTGGTATTTTTAATCATATGATTCAGATTCCACAGGTTTGGAAAGTATATATTGTATGACCTTGACCCTTCGTCGTTATTTGATGGGGACTGCAAATTTGTTGTTGCCACAGGTCGTCGTCCTACGACCTTAAGTTTGGTTCCAACTTTTGCTCATCGTGGTGCCTCTTTGTTTTCCCCTTTAAATTCCCCCTCAACATCATCTGCCTCATCAAATGGTGATCCATAATTCTTTAAGACATAATCAATCGGACTACAACTGATTCAGCTAATTCTTTATTTATTTGTACAGATTCCTTTCCCATGTACTCTACGAGGATGTCTGATTCGCAGAAGAGAGCTTATACTTCGGAGATTGGCCAACTTATAAATAAAAAGATTGAGCGTGGGGGTGGGTTTTGCATAATAACTGGTTCCACTGGTACAGGTATTAAACCCCCTTTGGTTAACCTCAAAATGTGTACCTTTATCTAATCATATGATTCACAGGGAAAAGTAGCAACTGCCCCTTGGGTATGTTGGATGCGAATCTCCCAACCTTGCGGGTCACAGGTCAACAAATATTCCTTTGTGAGCCTCGTCGCGTTGCTGCCCAAGGGGTTTATGACTGTTTATGTGAGATTGGAAAATCAGTGTCTCTTTTCTCTGACCTCTTCGGCCTGAAAATGCATGGTCATGAAAAAATGCAAAAAAGCGCAGTTTGATTGTAGGAACTGCAGGTTCAGCTACAAATAATCATATGATTAAGGATTTGGCTCATTAAGGAATCAAATGAATTGATATCTATGTATGTGCTTTCAGGATGGCTTTATGTTATGCTAATTCACAACCCAGATGCTGTATACAATTATTTTATGATCGTGTTGGATGAGGTGAGTTGCTATAACCATATGATTAGAATCAAAAAACCTCAATAAAAGAATGTTGTAGGTTCATGAGCTTGCAGAGGACACGGAAATGTTGATTGGCATCCTACAGTGTCTGTATGGGCGTCACCAGAAAAGATTTGGAGCAACACCCCTTTCTTCAACCCCAATGGGAAGGCAAGGAAAAAGATTCCCTGATATTGTAACAGTCTCTGCTACAATGGACTCACAAAAAATCTACAACCACTTCAGACCAGAGGAAACTTTTCAATTATATTATCGGAAACCACGCCCTCATTTGAGTGCTATAACTGTAGAAGTAGTGGGTGGGGTGAATAGTGGATTTTCTGTTGAAGAATGGGGATTAGAGGATCTACAACACAGAATGCAGATCGATGTTGAATATGCGGTGAAAGCTATAAGAACAGCTATAGTGAATTGATCCCCGTTATATTTGAAATAATTTCAAAGTAATTGAAATGCGGTATAATCATATGATTAGAACTGAATCTACTTTATTTTTATTTAAGAGTCTATGAGGAGCATGAGTTTGCGAAGTACAGAGGAGGATTGATCTTAGTCAACTTACCTAGGGTTCCTGAAATCGAGAAAGTGTTGAATGAATTTGAAAAAATAAGGGATGATTTTCCATTTGAACTACAACTAGTACCTTTCCACAATTCCCTTTCCCTTGAAGAACTTTCAAGTGCAAAGAAAGAAGCCAGGGCATCTCATTCCATCCCCAGTCTTTCTGGCAACTCCCATAGCTGACTCTAGCTTAACCTTACCTCGATGTTCAATTGTAATTGATTCGTCTCTCATCAAACACATGACTTTGGACACTGATGTCGGGATTAATGTCCTGAGGAAGTATTGGGCAGACTCCTTTGTCTCAACACAACGAAAGGGAAGGACTGGACGAGAGAATAACGGCCTATATGTGAAACTGGTCCCGAAAAAATTTCCCATTTTCCCCATCCCTTCAGAACTTATGAGGACATCCCTTAATGATGTTTTCATTCGGGTTCTTAAATTCAGTGATTGTCCAATAACAAAGGTAATGCAAAGGGTTGCCTTTAATCATATGATTATTAAACTATCCATTACATAGGGGATAAAGGGGATTGTAACCCTATTTTTCACAGAGTATTTATACAGTCGACCCCCCGAACAAAATGTTCAGTCAGCCATAACGTCGCTTTTGAATGCTGGCGTTATTTTAAAATTAGGAAATGAAATCAATAACATATATGATGGATACAAACTCACATCAATCGGACAACTTGTCTCGAAGTCTAACGTCTCCCAATGGACATTAGAGGTTGCTGCATTATGTCCTTTATTGGCTCTTATCAAACAATGGCTGCGATTGTCGCTGAATCGATGGGAAATAGGGGGCATTTATATAAACGTGGGACTGAGTCATTACGGATTTATCATTTCAAGGTCAGCTACAGTACCAACCTCTCTTCAGACCACCTTGGGATATTTACCTTGTTCAAAACTTGGATCAAAGCCGAAGAATGTGCAAGACAGGACAAGGTACCGAA
This sequence comes from Paranurophorus simplex, assembly GCA_036491945.1. NCBI lineage: Eukaryota > Metazoa > Arthropoda > Collembola > Entomobryomorpha > Isotomidae > Paranurophorus > Paranurophorus simplex. The sequence continues at coordinate 6,723 of JAAOWG010000858.1, forward strand.
AAAGAATGTCCCAAAGACTAAAACAGTGAGTGTATCAAGAAACCTAAGACAGTAAGAATATAATGACGAGGACTTTTATGCGTGCCATTTGTCATATTTTTGTCAAATGGACGACAATATGGATAGAGTCACCAAAGATTTCGAAAGCCAAGGATTTGGGACAAGGTCTGCAGTGGCCTATAAAAAAGCAAGCATGGCAGAGAAAATGCAGGTTGGTTTGAAAATATTATCAGTCCCATCCCATTTAAATTTAATGACTATAACCTATAATCATTCCCCTGCTTTGCAACAAACCTCATAACTAATCATATGATTCAAAAGCTTTTGATCATGTTTAAATTGCCCAACCATTTGGATATTTTTTGATTTGGGTAAAGATGGATAGATTGCACGTGATATGTTACATACAAGAAATAGTTTAACATTTTCACTGATTACTGTCACTGATTATGAACAAACAGACGGACAAGTATAAGAAGAACCACACCTTATTTTTCCACTTGAACGTTTGCAGTATAGGTAATCTAGTCAATCCTTAAGCAAAAATCAAGCAGCAATCAAATGGTTGATCAATATGAAAGCAACTAGCCGTTATTGTCGTTATTGAAAGAGTTCGTTAAAGATCAATTGAAACGGAAAGTTTCGGCAAGGATCCTTAAATCATATGATTAAGCATTGCATGCCTGAAGTACTAGCAGCGTATTTTTATCTCTGTTGGTTCTAGGTCACATCTATACAACGGAACCTGGAGTTAATTACTATCATAATTAGTTCCCCTATGCAATACCATTTCCAGTCCAAGCCGTCCACGCATTTCAACCCTAAATTAAACCAGAACGTCTGGCTCTTAAATTCTGTAATCCTAACACCGGCCCCACCAGAACCAACATTTACCCGGACATTCTGATTGATGAAGAAAATGACAGGGTGATAGAGAAGATCTACCAAGATCTTCTAGGAGCACAAGCCATACTAAAATCATTATGGACGAAAACGCAATGGGAGCACAAGTGAAGAATCCTTCAAGCTCAACTGAATTTAATCCATCAACTGTCTTCCAACTTACTCAGTTCTCCACCCTTCATCAATTTGGAGTCAGGAAACACGATAGAGAAAATGCTGCTTTCCAAGAATATTCTGAAAAAATGAAACAAATCCCCGACCTCGTCCCTCTTGAGATAGAGGATGTTGTTTTTGGGAGATATGTCTTGTACAAACACCCTGGAAAGCCAGATAAAACGACACCATGGACTCAAAAGGTGTATAGGGGAATGGTTGCAGCATCAATTGACCCAAAAAACATCCAGGACGTGTCTGAAAGAGTGCGAAACAAAATGGATGTGTACGTGGAAATGATTGATCATGGAGTTACAAGCCTCGTATTCCGAAAAGATTTGTCCTTTTTTGACAAAGATACATGCAATTATGGAATGCCGGATCTCTTTGAAAGGTAATGAATTCTACAAATTAAAGAACACACCAACACCCCCAGAACCAATTATAGTGGAATTTTAAGTATGCAATAAAAATCCAAACTGGTTTACTAATCATATGATTGAAACCAACAAGTAATGGATATGGGACTTAGATTTGATAATGATTTGTAGATCCAAGCGGAAGTGGTTCTGAAATCATATGATTTACAAAAATTTGCTAACAATTTTCATATGTTAAGGTATCCCAGACTTGGGTACTCAGTCACAATGGAATCTGTTCAGCCCTATGTACCTGAAGGAAGGGAGTGGAGTCCCAAAGCACGCAGTGCTATCCATGATAAACTGCATTCTAATAAACTTGAGTACAAAGCAATGATTCGCATGGGCATTTCATTTTCATCGGAAGCTAGGAGAAGGATCATTGTAACCGACATACATCCCCAACACAAGAACGAGTCATTCTATCAGTGGGTGACAGAAAATAACCATGCATCCCCCTTGAAGGATGTTTTAATGGACACCCATCAGAACCTAATTGCATCCAGTACTTTCTGTCCTCGCCCTGATAATCATACGGTTATGCAGGAGTACATAAATCGGTCGGCAAACAGAGGCTTTCTCACCACTGGAAATTGACCTAATCCCAGTAATACGAGACTCAGCCATCTCAGCAATGAAAATCTCAAAGGCGTCACTGAATTGCCGTCCCATGGACCCCCGGCTTGCATGTAAGATTTGCATATTAAAGGGACAACCGTTTGAAATATATAAATTTATAAAACAACCCTAGTATTTAGAACGGGAAAGGGACAAGTTTAAATCATATGATTATCTAGGCCTATTCCTTCAAGGGATAATGAGATGTTTCTACTAATAATCATATGACTAATGCCTTACGGTTTCCTCACAGGCAAGAAAATGACAGAGTATTATTTGGGATTGGTTGTTGTGAGATCAAATAACAGCCTAATCAGTGTCCAAGGAGAGCTAGTCCTGATGAGTGGGAAAACAACATTTATTCATCCAGTCCCATCCATTGGCCCAATACTTGAGATGCTGACCTCTGCATGTGTAGAGGTTTTAGTCAACAAAAACAAAGAAATAGTTGGAATTAGATGTTATCAGAAAGCATTCCCGGATAAATTTAAACACGTTACAGACATGATTCTACACTATGGACTAACTGCGAAAGACATCGAGAACACCCAGTACATCCGGAAAGTCATCGCAGATTCACATGTCCAAGAAAACTATGAAACTGACTATGACCAGTTTGCCAAGAAAATCGAAGGACTGATGATGGTGCCACGAGAACAAATCAGCATTATGTGTTGAGTTATCAGCATCAGCAAATCAAACAAACACTAAAAACAAATCAGCATTATGTGTGCAGCACCCGCAACAACGAAACAAAATCACAATCAATGACATCAGTTCTGAACTGATGAAAAAATACCCACTGCGTGACAAGTTCCTACGAACCAAACTCAAGTTCACCAACGTCGATTAACTAATTGACATTTAATTAGTGTTAATAATTACTTTTTCATGCAATGCGAGGGCTACTGGCCATGAAGCATTTAATAAATTGATTGATTGATTGATTGACATTTAATTAGTGTCACCAAATCCCAAATTTATTATTGTACATTCTATATATACCATCTTCTAGTCAAATTCAACCAATGGGTACATCTACATTAAGATTAGGATAGATTGTCCCTTTAATGTGATACAATACCATATTGAATATCACGTCCAAAATTCTCAATAAATCCCATCTATAAAGATATTTCCGTCACTAATCATACGATTAAGTTAAAAACTTAGGTAGGTGCCATAAGCAATAATCATACGATTAGCCATTAGCCATAGACATAGCCATTATAGGATCCTTTAAAGGGTGTATTCACCATTGCTGGGGTCCTTTGGGGAGTGGCAACAGGTTAGTTGAGAAGATTTTTGTAAATACAGATTTATAATGCTTATTGTCATTTCACCGGCCAAGTTTAACCGCATCATCTTGTTATTTGTTGCTGCAATTTATTTAGTGTTTCATTAGAAGGTACAGTTTTATCAACTAAGGTAAGAACATGGAAAGTTTCCCTTTATTTTCACCCTGATGAACTTTTTTGAATCCGTAGTATTGACACCTTGTATTCCGAATTCTACTCCGAATATGGTAACATTCTACTAGATTTGTTCAAACTACAGAGTACCCATTATAAGCTTCTATCCCAGATTTAATCG
>JAAOWG010000859.1:0-10384 GCA_036491945.1 Paranurophorus simplex
ATAAGCCCTGACTCGGGCTAAAACGGTTTCGAATTTTCAAATTCTGTTTTCACCCCCTTACTTCTAATTTTTATGGCTTGGATGAGTTCGTTAATGCCGGTTATCGGACCACACCCACCGGAAATAGTGGGGCTGGTCTTATAAAATCCCCACATTACCCCTATCATGTAATATATCGTTGGAAAGCATATGAAAAGGGGATTTGACCTGTGACATGTAAAGGTCACAAAATAGACACACAAAACGTTATATAGCTTACGCTATATCATTACTCCGGTTGTATTCGGATTTTTTGTATATACTACCCTGTAGATTAAATAATCAATACGTACATAGGTTACGCAGTAAGAAGGTCAGGACTACCCCCAAGTACGAAGTTGCTGCAAAGAAGATTGAGAAATTCACCTCTGCTGTGATCCCAACGCTTTTCATTATATTTAATTTCATATATTGGCCATATTTAATTCACAGCGCAAATTATTATGATCATCGAAAATCATCTACAGTGTACCATGCACTGTAACTGCACTAAAACACCAAGACATGTAGAACATTGTATTATTATGGTCATCATTGTTACTTTATTTCCTTCAGTTTTTTACAACTTAATTACTCTGAAAGTATTAAACATTTCGATAAATTATTACAAGTACAACGTGTGGATGGAAGTTATCAAATCAATCAATGCATACTATACTTGTTACTCTTAAACTAAACATGTATGTGATTTTCTATACAATCAACATGTGATGTAAAGTTTCAAAAAATTACACACATCTGTTTATTAGGTATTAACAATTTCAGAGATCGTCATCCCCAATTCCCGCAAATGCACTATTTTCCAAAAAGAGATTGTCACTGGAATTTATTAAAGAATTTTGAGGTTTTAAACTGCTTAACGAAGGACGGCGTTTCGTAGCTGGATTGGAAGGAAAATCAGAAGAACCATTTCTTGAAAGGGATGCTGTGGGTGTGGCAGGGACAGAAGAGGTGTGTCCATTAGTAGATATTGTAGGACTGGAGTTACCAGAAGAGCTTGATCGAGTTGGTCCGTTTAAAAATGGTTTACTCAAAATAATGTCTTCATTTAAAGGAACTGTTTCACCATCTCGTCTTATGTAATAAAACATTGTCCTTACTGAACGAACCTATATATACATATGTATATCATCTTTGGTAAAATGCTGACGCCATGTAACAATAATTAATGTGCGATTCTGTGCACATACCCCAATAAATGATGGATTTTTAGGGTGCTGCTTTGAGAGAAAGTCTGCAACCATTTCTTTGAGGCATAAAGCCATTATTACTGCCTGTTCAGAAGATATTGTGACCCATTCTAATTTATCTTGGGCAAGTAAATACTCAAAAGAAATTTCAGCCGTCTTTCCACCACCTATTTCCTAAAATAAACAAGTAAATGCATTGCAAGCATGTGTGCATTTTGAATTGTTCTCTCTTACATGATGAAGTGTGATTCTCCAACATTTCATTCTTGTTACTTTATAAACAACTTCTTCCCTTCTTGGAGTTACAACTACCAATTCTTTATTTCCGATATAGACAGTGACTTCATTAATTGATTGCGAGCGTTCAATCTGGCAGTAGGGAAATTTCATATACCCATAAAACTTTAGTCTTCTTGCAGTCATCACATACTGAAATAAATGATTATGAATTTTTAACAACGACAGAATTTTATCAAACTCACATCCTTTTTACTTCCTTTGGACTGAAATGATGTCAACTGTTTTAAAACTTCCCTTGGCACAATAATCCAACCATTCTCAATATCCGCTACAGTTTGCACGTAAGTTAAAAATAATCCAACTTTATCTTCGATTATTAAATTATCAACAGCCAGATCCCATGCACTAATAAAAAAACCCAAATTAACAGGAAGCATAGCTAAATAAAATATTTCAGCGCACCACTTTCTAAGAACAATGCGATGATCCTCATTCAACCATTTTAAAGATATGCAGGGAGCTTCAAATTCTTCTAATTTCCTTGCAACTGCAAACCGCAAGCAATATTTCAAAGTAATTAATCATTCATATAATGGGGAACGTTAATCATTAATTTATTATTTACCAATCCACGTTCCATCAGGTTCTTTGCGATGAATGTAAAGTCCAAAATATTCTAAAAAGTCATCTCCAAGCTTTTCCTCTTCTGCCACAATCTGCAAACCAAACCCACACAATCCCATTTCCAATTTTATTGCAACAATATAAAATCTCACCCCAAGTAACACAGACGTTGGAGCATTGTTCCAAACCTCAACTAAAATTTGATGTCCATTTGGAAGAAACACATCCAAGGATCTTTTCGCCACTGGTTCATTACTCGTCTCATGTTGGCTTAGCCTTAAAAATCCAGTAAACAATTCGGATTTAGCCACTTCTGGATTTTGACTAGCTACGGTGCAAGAAGAATCAAATTGAAGCTTTTCTCATGTATTCATCCCCTTCCTCTCATTTACCTGTCTGAATATATTTCTCCAAATTGCTTCTCCTCTCTTCCAACTGATTTGCGGTAAGGGATAAAAATTTCTTTGGAGGAAATGCTGGAACCTTTGTTCCAAATTCCTTTTTCAATTGCTCGTGCAATCCTAAAAACTGTCGATATCTGAGTGAACAATGATAATTCCCATTCACATAGACATTGTACATCTGCAATAAACCTGTCAATGGGGATTTGACACTGTGAGATGGACGTACCAAATAGGTGGATTCACTCCCCCTAATTTCAACACTTTCTGGAATGGAAAAATGCATCTTCAATCTTCAACACAAATTATTAAATTATTATGCTGTAGCAATCATCTTTGGAAAGTTTTTGTAATTTCTCACGCTCTACACTACATTAAGAGGAATTGGAAGCTCAATCTCCTTTGTGCTATTATTTATATATCTTGAATATAAATTAATTTGATTCCTTCAACTTTTGCCCTTCAATATTTTGAGCTATTTATTTATCCTTTTTTTGTGGAGGTGATAGATAACAAGGCAAATATTGGAATGGTGGAGTTGACACAAGATATAACTTTTGTTTTTATATTATTAAGTACACAATAACAATTGGTTTTCTGGAAATTTTAGTTTTTTTTGTTTCTAGTTTCTTTTAAAGGACGTAGGACCCTGTTTTTATTGTAATTAAATGAATGAAGAGGATGTTGGTCTTTCCTTCATCAATGTTTTTTGAGTAGGAAGAAAAAGTGAGTGGAATGGATTGTTGAACGATTTTTTGTAGAAGTAAAAACGAGAGGAGCCGATTGCGTAGTGGATTTTATAGATGTGCTCTTGCAGTTCAACCTTTTAATTGGAATTAATGAGTCTAATCAATTGTTTATGGGGATAATTGATTTTTTATGCAAATAATAATAAACAAGAGGATGAGATTTGTTGTGGAGCTTCCTCATTTAATCCGCTATACAACCACTCTTTAAATAGCTACTAACAGAATTTCAAGTTTTTTCTACATTGTTTCAAGATTAAAACTAAAATTATTTCTTGCGCCATTCTTCTTTTTCCTTGAATTCCCTTTCAACCTCTTCCAAATACGGATTCAAATAATAATCATCCTGAAATTATAAAATTATCCCCATTCTTATACATCTAGTACAACTAAGTACAACCTGTTCATAGGTCATCCATTCCTCTTTTGGAAGGTAAATCTTCTTCATGGATAAATCCATTGCACGAACAATCCTGAAATTTCTTTCATCCTGAATAGATGCAGGTAAACGACGAATAGCTTCTTCAACTATCGGTGTTTCATTCAAACAATCATGATACTTTAAACCATATCTGTTGAATCCTGAATAGTTCCAAGCCCATTTTCGAAATGGAGCTTTAAAAAAGGGGATAAAGTTTTAATCCTCTTTATTTAAACTTACAAAGCAGTCCTTTAGCCGCTGATGCCATTTTTAAAGGAGAGGCAACCTTCGCTGTTGCACAAAAATTTGCAAATTATCCAATTATTTTGTAGTTTTGAAAAAAGGGGAAATTATCACAATTTCATTGAATGAGAACAGATGGCGGTGGATGAACAAAGAGGAAATTGAAACTCATCCAATAATGCCCCCAAAATGGAAAATCTCACACAGCCTCAACTATCAAAAGAAGGTACAATATTACGTTAATACGCCCAACTCACCGATTTTGATAAAATTTGCTGGTTTTGTTCAGTTTTTTATGCTGATCACGAATTTGATAACCCTTAGTGGGGGAGACGCTCCGTTCAGGCCCTATCGGGTTTCGAAGTTTGAAAATCACAAGGGGGGACCCTTGCTTTAAAAAAAAATTTGGCAGAATTCATGACAACATTGTAAAAGTGTGAAATAGTTCGGGTGGGGTATTTCTCATTATTAGCGAGCGAAGCGAGCAGGTTAGGTTTTTTCATTCCAAAATGTGACCTGAATGATGTTAATGTTGTCATGAATTTAGTTTTCAGCATGAAAAACTGAACAAAACCAACCAGCAAGTTTTATCAAAATCGGTGAGTTGGGCGTATTAACGTAATGCTCCCAAAAGAATATATATATTTAATAATAGTATTTTAATAATTATGATTGTTAAATTCACCCCTTTAAATTTGTTGCAAGGCAACATTGAGCAGTGCCTCATCCTGAAACGTGGGGGGGGGGGGGGCTTCTTATGAAACCAAGACGTTTTGAGGTTCTCTTGCGTCTTGTTATGAAACAGCACAATTCATTTCAATTCATCCATCAATAAATACATAAATATTACTTTATTCACCATTAACTCCAATTTTGTAGTCACTCTCATTCTCTGTTTTTTTGTTTACAATTCTGCTAACCAACATTTCCTGTGTTTAACACTCGTCACCTAATTTTCCTCCTCAAATCCACTTCAACAAGGTTTCCTTTCAAAAAATGCAAATATCCCCAGTCCTCCAAATTTTATTCCTCTTCACCCCCCACCCAACCCTGTCCATAACCCCCACAAAACTGGATGAAACCAGAGTAATCCTCTCCAATCTCTCACCCAAATCCAATCTCGACAAGTTTGTCCGACACCTCCAACCCAACTCCACCCAATTCATAAATCTAAGAAATGAAGAGTCAAATAACATTTGGAAACCAGATCTTTATTTTTCAAATGAAATCATTGGAGATGTTCGGCCCCTTCAAATAAATCTCCGCATTTCTCCATCTGGAAAAATAATCTATAGTCAGAGGATCCACATGGCCCTAAGTTGTCCAGGAATGGTGGAGGTTGGACAAGAAGAATTCGTTTGCGAGAGTAAAGTTTTGATAAAAATCTGGTTTGAACCAGATTTTAACCACTGTTAATTCCTTATAAAATAAACTTCCAGTGCAACTCCATATAGCCAGGCTCAGGGAATACTTTTTTAAAAATCAGTGGGGGTATCTAGATGAGTTTTACTTACTCGAAAACTCACAATACCAGTCTGATAAATCACAAGAATCGAGAAAAAAAATTCGAAAAATAAAATCACAAGGGTCCCCCCTTGTGATTTTAGGGTCAAAAAAGTTTCGACAACCGCCACCGGTCACTGAGTTGATCGATCTGGCCCATCTTAGAACTTAGCCATTGCATTGCCCAAATGTGTATTGGTGCCAAATTTCATCCAAATCGGTCCACCCGTTCGACCGCTAGAGTGTCCCGGACAGACAGACAGACAGACATAGTGATTACATAAACCCTGACTCGGGATAAAAACAAGTGTCGAAGCCCGAATTCGGCTTCGTCACTCTATGAGGTATAATGGGTCCAAGAGATATAAGCTATTGAGGTACAAGGTGGCGATGCGATCGCCACTCTGAGGGCTTAATATATAGAACTTTGCTTTGAAATATTGCACTTTGGTCTGTTACATGAATCATTTCAAGTAAAAAGGAGAATCAAGGAGAGGGAAAAGCGGGATGCTTAGAGATGGAGGAAATGGAGAAATTTAGCTGTAATTAAATTTTTGGAGTTTTAACAAACGCGTGCAATGAGTTGGAATCTTACATTCCAACCAAAAAAAATAATTTTAAAATTACCACTCTATGGTGGAAAAAGTAACACATTAGTAGTACAAATGGCAGTTGTTGTTGATTTTGTGCGGCCTCTCGTCGAAAATTTTACTACCCCACCGCATGGTACCGTAAGAAGACATAAGACAACGTTCCTCAAGAAATATTGGTGAGTTTTCTCAAGTGATTGTGTCTTTTTGGTTCCAACATTCCAATATAGTTTAGGAATGTGGAGCTTAAGGGGAGGAGGAAGGGGAGGAGGACGGGGTGGAGGTTGGTCGGGACAATTTGATGCAAGAATGAAAGCAACAGGAAGGGACAGATTTTGCACATCTTGTGGAGCAATTGTGAAGAGCCTAGCTAAAACAATGACATGTAAGGTGTAGCATTGTTTTTTCAAATTTTCAAATTAATATTTTTTCACCAAAATGTCCCCATATCCATTGTGGTGTGAAGATCCGCCTGAGATTTGGTTCAAATGAAGGGGAATTTGATGCTTCTGGATGGACGTTGTCGTAATTGCTAGTCATTCATGTTCTGAAAAGATCCATAAATAATTTTAAAATTAAATTTATATTCTCATATGTTAAGGTGATCATCTACACTGTCAATCATGTCGAAATCTTAATCCGGTTGCCAAGGAAATGAAAGACTATCTGCAAAAGAAGGACCTTGCTAAAAGACAGTATGAGCTGCAGAAAACAAATGAAAAATATGCCAAGATTGCTCGCTTGGGAGCAGCGAATTTGGAATTAAATCTTATTGTTGGACAGCAAGAGGCGTTGATTATGACTCGTGGAGGCAGGCCTGAAGGGGGGAACAACGATGTCTTTGGAGATTATGAAATTGATCGGATAATGAGTCAAACAAGTAAGTGGTGTGTGTTGAATCAAACATAATTTGTAATTAAAATGCTTTTATTTATAAAGATCTTGGCGCTTCTACCGTTTAACGTACTGACAACAAAGACGGAGGGACTGAATCTAGTGACAATCAAGAGCAGGGGGCCAAAGAGGGAGATGATTAGAGGACTTAATTTAAAATTAATGACTCCACCATTAATTTTAAAATAACAATTTGTTAACTTATAAAATGTAGACTAAATAATAAATAATCATAAAATTAAATGTTCTCAGTTTTCCTTTATTTCAAACACAAATATCCCCAACACTAACTAATCCCCTTTATATTTATGAAATTGATGGTGATGGTGATTTTTGAATTTCGCGCTGATGGAAATCATGGGACGGGGCTCAGCCAATAGCTATAGAGGCTTCGTCCATCCCTAGCAGTTTATAAGGGTTGATGAGATGTGTTCTAACCCGTCCGCTGATTTTGAATTTAAGGTTAGATAAAAAGGGGAAAAATAATACATTCTTTTAGATTAAGAATTGACTAATTGTACAAGTAGGTAGCTACTGATATTAAGAATTGTCTCAAAGTCCTCTTAATTAAATAAGTATATATTAAGTATAGTCGCACATTACGTTGCGAATTTAAGACAAAAATAAAAACCCTTATATTAAATTAAACTCTGTTGCTAATCTCATTATGCCTCACTTTACTCACACGAACAGTTTATTATAATTAGTTTTATAGTCTTGATTCTATAATGATAAAATCTCGGTGACCATTTCGTCAGGGTTTGAATAAATGCAATTGTTGTGGATTCTATTTCCCGAGTGGTATCTATGTCCACATTTTTGACAAGAAATGGTATTCCTCTCATCTTGTCCGATTTTGATTACGTCTGTTGTGAAATCATTATCCTTGATTATTGTTAGCATCGGAAAATTCGGGTGATCGGTTGTAATTTTGTGATTTAACAATTCAACATTTGGCCTGTAAAATGGTATCATATTTGTTGCGATATGATCGAGGAAGTTTCTTTTGTGTTTGGAATTTGCTGGTTGATGAGTGAACAAATTTTGGTCTTCATTCCAGAGACGAAACGTGTGTAGCTCCATTTCGGCATTTTTTAACTTATGCATCAATTCTCCAGCTACACTCCACTCTGGATGGATGTTGAGGTCCCCCACAAGGATTTTCAAAGTTCCTGGTTTTTCTTTGTTGAAAGCGTCTACTGCAGCTTGTTGTTGTAACCTTTTTATATATTTTGCACGTCCGGGAGGGTTTTGACCGGAGATTAGATGTGAATTGATGATGAATACATCTGGATGACCTGTGTGTAATGATATAATATAAATATTTAAGATTTTTTAGATTACTACATATATGTACCTGTCCTCTTTAAACGAATTGATAGTTGTCGGTGATCTTTCTGCTTTAGTGCATCTATCCAGACCATATCCGCTTCAGTGGCGAAGGCTGGATGCGTAAGTATCACCTGGCCGTGATAGCCAGCGTACACGCTACTCAGTTCAGATCTTGGATCCGGTATCACATGTGTCTTCCAACCGGGGAGCATTTGCCTTAATTTTCTTATTTTATCTTCATGGTCATCAGTGCCTTCTAAGCGTATATGAGACTCTGACAAGCATACAACGTTGCACTTTTCTTTCTTTACGATGTTTCTGATTTCTTTTACATTGATGTCCTTAAGTCCGTTTAGGTTCAATGACACGATTTTTACAACCTCGTTAGTTGGGATAGGGATAATGTCATAATTCCGGACCAGTGGGTCTTTCTCAATAACGTGGGACGGATAAATATTAATTGATCTCCGGACAGCGTCGGTTAGGACCCCTGTGAAAGGCAGTTTAGTTCTCACTGCCGCTATCATGTCCGCTTCCTTGCCGTAAGCTTCATAGACGGCATTGATGATTTCCAATTTCTCCTCTTTTGACCCGTTGAATGCTTCGTCATCATACACGATGTCCTCTATCCACCAATCAGGTTTATGTGGCCACTTGATTTCTCCATTTTCTTTTGTTCCCAAAACAAGTTTTAGGACATCGTCGTATAGCCGGTTGATTTCAGTAGTTGGTAAATCTTGCACTGTAACGCAATAAATATGCAATTTATTCAGTAAGGTATTGTTTCGGTGTACCTTTAGGGGGCAACGTTGGCAATATTGGAGACGGATAATTACTCCCTAGTTTTCTCAGTGGATGATAATGTTGATAACAGGCTATAATGATAGTGATTTTTTTGCTCCTTTTTGTTTTGTAAATAATGCTATTGAACGGTATATAGTTTGGCCACCAACTAATCCAGAACAATTAAATTTTCTACCCTATCTGTTTCTTCATGTTACCTTGGTTTGGTTGACGCAGTCCAGTCTACAGAATGTTGTTTCCATTTTATTGTAGTTTCATAAAGAAACATTGTTGTAATACATCCTGTCAGTTCTCCGCTTTTCATATCATTGACTTGAAAATATAAATTTTTTAAATACTTTTTTGGATTTCAAAGGATTGCTTTATAGGGAAGTGATTGTTGGCTAATTATGAGTTGTTTTATTTAGTAACTTTATAATAATCTAACACTCACAATATTTCCGAATTGGTGGTAAGTCCGTCGGATCCAATTTTTCCGATTTAATCTCAGTGAGTAAATAACCATAACCATAATGGTCGTACATCCTTGTGATGAGAATTTCCATTTGTTCCTTATTTGTAAGGCTTCCAAATGTGATATCATTTCCCCACCATCTAGGTTTTTTGGAACTAACATAGTTTATCCTGCCATCACTATAGGTTTTGATGTTTTTATCAGCCGGTAATACTGTCAATAAATGTGCTCTTATTTGGTTTCCATTCATCTTCTTAACTATTAATATTCTTTTACAGATATATTTATATATATTTGTGGCACTTCTTACGTGAAGGTTCTATGGGTGGAAGTTTCGTCATTAGATCATTGTAGTAAATTTTATAATCAACGCGGTGTCCTTCGTACATTTCTTCAATCAATGAGACATAAGTTTCTTTTAAAGTCTGTCCTGGTATTGTGCCTTCATAGTGAAACGGGCAATCTGTTATCCACCAGAATGGTTGAGTGGACTTTTCCCAATCAATTTCATTTTCTTTTAGCTTTATGGAATTTTTTTCTAATCTCAGAAGGGAATGAAATAGATCAGCGACGGCCTTAATCGTCAGGGAATTTTCTACGGATTTAATTTTTGATTATCTAATTGTATATCAGCCATTCTTACGGGGGTCATCGAGAGAGGGAAATTTGGAAGGTTCGATGTGGGCTGCAATTTCACTTTCTTTATTGTGGTCTTTGTAGCAAGCAATTATCTTCTCTCTCAATTCATCAATAGATAGATTATAGATTGAACTGGAAGTAAATACTTCATCGACAGGTGCTTCCCACCAATCAGGTTTTGATATTGCCCAGTTGATTTTTCCTCTCTGAGGTGGAGTTGTATGAAGCCGTGTTGTCGGTTCCTGTTTTACTAATTCGTGTAAT
>JAAOWG010000860.1:0-10380 GCA_036491945.1 Paranurophorus simplex
ATACAAATTCAAATATATAAAAAGTGAAACAATTTTCAACAAGATGATTGAATGTTGCATGCGTTGAAAATGTTTGAATCTCGAAGGATACATACAAGAGATAAAATCCGGGTCAACTACATATGTATGTATTCCAAAAAAGCTACTTTAAGTAACAAGCATCATGACTCATAATGATTCTTGACAATAATCATTTTCATCATGAATGTGATGTGATGAAATAAACGTGAAAGTGAAGTGAAAAATAGTGAAAAAGCATTATTGTGGGTTATTACTTTGAACTCATTGCAGCAAAGAGAAAACAGATCTGTCGGTGGGGTTTGAGTTGCGCAAATTTCTTCTTTGAGCAGTTCCTTCCTCCAAGATTCCTATTGTATTCCGCAACTTTCCCTGTGGAAGCTTTGTCAGAGGTTGGGTAGAAATAAATTCAACAGAGCGTGTCTTAACTCAAAGTAGTGTTTTGTGAAAGAAAATCCAAGAAACTGAAAACCGAGGAATGAATTCGGACTACTATCATCGGTATAACTTTGAAGATTCTAAATGATGAGAATATTGTGAATTCTTTCGTTGCCATTTTTTTTCTTTTGTTGATGCCTTATTATTTAAGGCATTGAAAGAGTAACCGTTGGGATAATTGTAAACAACTTTTTTATGATCCTTTAGAAGAGCTAATTGGTTGGATATATGTACATATGTATGTAATGTATACAGTGAGAATGAGAAGCTGGTCGAGATATATGTTTTCACAATGAAAGTAAAATTCACACTGCAATAAATCATGTTTCAATTGTATAGTTTAGTTCATGTAGAAGGTTCAATAATAATTGCTTCCAGAATTCATGTTTCAGTGAACCTCAAAAGTTGAAACCCACAACACATGCAAATGTATTTTCACATACTAGCCTGGCATTATTTAATTGAACAGAATAGTTTGATTGTGGTGAAAGCATTTCCCTTATTTATGCATTTAACAGCTCAACGATGAGATTTTTATGGATAACTGTAGATAATAAATGTGAGAATTTGAAGTTAGCTCTTGTTTTACCACAATTTAATTGTAGTAACCCCGATTAAGTGCCTGACGTCTTGAGTTATCCCATTTGCATGTCAATATTCTTATGTAGGTTCTTCTAAATGATGCATTACATAATGCATAGCACATGGGATTCTGTACAAAAATGAAATTCATAAGAGTGGTTGCAAATTATAAATTGATTGAACTCACGATAGTTGAATTAATGTAGCACAAGTAGTATGCTGCATCCCACAAGATCGGTGGAATTACATCATCATCCATAATGGTTTTGAGAAGCACAAGAACATTGTATGGCGTCCATGTCACGATAAAGGCCAACAAAATAGCAGAAAGAGTCTTTGCTGCTTTCTTTTCTTGCTTTTTTTCTTGATTTTTCTTTTTCTTCTTCCTTGGTTGTGCTACCGGAAGAACGTTTGTGGAAGACAAAGTCCCAGTTGACCCTTTTGTCCCTAATGGCTTAGGTATAACTCTTGCATTAAGAGGGGGGACGCCGGAAGAGGGTCTTCTTGCTATACTACTACTTCCACTAACAGGAGAGTCGTAGGCTTTTGAATCCGGTGCAGATCCAGCCAACTTGACCTTGTGATGCACAGGTAGCGGTGGTAATGGCCCTGGTTCTTGAATCATTCTAATACTTCCTTTTTGGTTACTTTCCATTTCACTTGGAATTCTTATGAGGATTGTATACACAGACTCACTGGCTGGCAGCTTTCCATTTGAACCTGTTAGGAAAAAATGAGATCCCTTTTGAAGGCAAGGATTTTGTGGATAAATTCAATAGCAAAGAAATCTCTTTAGTAAAGAGAAGCAGGAGATAATAGAAATGAGAAATGGGAGGACGCTAATGAGTGGTGAACATTCAAGGCTCTCTCATTACTCAACAACAAAATTACTTTTCATTTCGACAGGTCTCGTTGGAAAAGGAGGAGCAGAGATGGATCAGAGCCAAAGATAGCGAAATGAATTAAATTAATTTTGCAACAAAAAGTACATTGTGACACAAATATCGGGGATTCAGGGGGCACTTTGGTTGGATAAATTAATTCAAAATCAAAGTGGTGCTGCTTTATTCAGAAAATTCACAATAAATTGGACAAATGTAGGCTTCTTTGAATTCTATTGAATGAAATGAAAATGTCAATTTCATGAATGAAATGCTTTTAACATCTAACTTTACAACAATACGTTTGATCATTTATTCTTCCATTTTGCGAAAAAAAATTTCAAAAGAATTCAAAGAATATAAATCAAATTTTTGGGGATTCAACAAAGTAGCATTATGAAACGTCAAAACATGTAACAAGAAATTTCACCAAAAATTATTTGGCCTTTGTTTTCCATGAAATTCATGGCATAGGCAGAAAGGAAGAGTGGAGTAAATTTCGTTAGAAAAAAAACAAGGAAAAATTAAATACAAACGTCCAATTGCAATCACATCCATCAAAAAGTGACAAGAGGCCTATTTCTTTTTTTACATTTTGTTGACTTTTACTTCCTTTGTAATCCAACTACATACGCATTGCTGTATTCCAGTAAGCCTTTTGTCTATTCAACTAATTAAAATGGCCATTTGTTGAAAAAATCTAGAATAACAACTAAAACTTGTAATATTTTTCTCCAAAGTTTCTACTTTACATTGTTTGTGAAAAAGTTAAGTTGTTTTCAGTTTTAAATTAAAGGAAAGGATTCACCAGAGCCGAACAGTTTTAGTCTTTTCTTTCCTCCTAATGTAATGATCAGCTAACAACTTTCCCAACTCACAATTTTCCCACGTAGCATTTGCCTTGTACTTTAGACTTACTTTTTATTTTTTGGCTTATGGAATTCCATCTGTGTTTACTTTGGGAATTTTCCAACCGAGTTAAAACCTGATGCATGTTAAATTCAACTATATACAATGGATCTTTCCTAACGGAATTAGCTGAACCAAAGCTTGTAGATTTGAGTGTGGAATATCCATTAATAAACATTATCTTTACCTTCTGAAATATTATTCTGTACATCTTTATGAGTGACTGCTTGTGTATTTTGAATTGGTGAAACAACAGAGTCATTTCTTCTTGTAGGAGTTTGACCCAATGGATCACGAATCACATTGAAGGAAGTACATCTAGAGACAGAGGATTGGAGAGGAGTTTCTACAGAAGCAGGGGTACCACAACCAGGGGACACATGCTCTTCTTCACCTTCATCCAAGTCATCCACATCTCTATCCACACGACAGAAGCGAATAAAAGCTCGACAGACACGCGTCATACATCGCCATCGTTTTGAACACCATTGAGGTATAGCCTGAAATAAGTACAAAAAAGTGGTGAAGGTTAGTAAAAGTTGGTTGGCTTTCTTTCATTAAACATTAAGATTTCACTGGTTTCAGAAAGGCTTGGAGGAAGAGAAATATCTGAAATTCCAGTTGGTAAATTTAAATTGTAAAATGTCATTGGCTTAATTCCTTCAAGCTGGAGGCTAGTTTTAAGCGAGCATTAATTTAGAAATTTTGTAACGTTGCCACCATTAATTACAAATGAAAGGAGGTCTCGGAATTGCATTGATAATTTAATGACGAAAGTTTTGGCAAGAGGTAGTTGATATTGTCCAACTTACGTGGCTCACAGACTGACGACCATGAAGGGGACAAGAAGAAGATCTAGAAGACTCCAGATGGTCTGGACAGATACATGACTCAGCTTTCATCCGTTTCCATTCTTCTACGTCGACAGCTTCGTCACTAGAATAAAATTACATTTTGTTAGAAAAGCATCATACAAACTGAGGCTACAATTCTCAACTATGTATGAATTGAAAAAAGTTGGCACTCAACGTCCAACCTTTTGTTAATACTATGTACATATCTCATGAAATCTTGAGTTCCTGTTGGGATTGCTTTTTTTTGATAGAATTCATTTAGCAGCAAACGTGCAAATGTAATGCATTACATGACATGACAATGGCTTGAAATCATTGTCTATTCATAAATACATATGTAAATGCTATAAGATTCGTTCAATTTAGAATTTATCCCTATGTGTCTCTCTTGATTGAAATAAGGATTAAAAACATATTAGATTGCATCAAAGTTTCCAATTTCCATTTTATCTTCAATCGTGTTGAAGTTTTCTACACCTACAATACAACCACATTTCTACACACTGTAGTATGCACGTACATATGTAAAATTTTCACAATATTCGACCCTACGGCCTTTCAGTTAATCTCTCCAACTTCCGATTCCCACAATCATATAAAATCTCATCAAATTGAGTAAAACTGACATTACATCTAGAATGGAAAATGTAGAAATGTGTCTGCCAGATTTGATCCATTTGAAAAGTAACAATAGTCGATAGTAAATGATTCACCGCAGCACTTGAGAAGGATGAATGTATGTATATGTTCATGTTCATACATCAACCACAAGAGAGAAAAATAAATGCAAGAACAAGATCGAATATTTATTTACTCTCTCTAAAAGACGCAAAATATTGTACAATTCGTTTGGCACTAAATAAGTAGTTGAGCTTGCAGATATGAAATGAATTCTAGTGACATATTTCCCCAAGGGGTTCCATTCCCTATTTGACATGAAATGCGAATCGATTCCATTTCATCTTCCAACATTTGAACCCAGTAAATGTTCTTTTAAGAAGAAACGGGATGAAGGATGTAGAAATATCCTTTGACGATACAAAGATGATGAAAAGACAGGTTGCGAATCTGCATTACAAGTTGCTAGACTTCTATCTACTGAAATCGAAACTAAGTTGAAAGCTTATAAGATCAGGCTTGAAAAATCATATAATGGCATTTGATCCTACAAAACTCACATTAAAAACTATTCTAGTCAATAAGTCAAATAGACATCTGCATGGGGCTTTGAAAAATAAATAAAAGAACAACCATCACACAAATTCAAGTGCATTAAAATTTTACAAATCTCAAGAGAAAGTTTGGAATGAGACTCGGAAAATATATGTACAAAATGATGTTTAATTTACATGGAGTAAAGCCATTTAAGAGCTCAAATATGTAAGTTCCAACTCAAAAGACTATAATTTTATCATGTTTAATTCCTATAATTATTTTTAAATTATATTAGTCTGCTACAATGACGGCTGTTTGTTTAATAATTATATTTAAATATGTATATCATATTGATCATATTGAGATATCCTTTTCAATGTGGGGTTGAGGCGATGAGAGGAAAATCCAAGCACAATTTATAATCAGAGTGGATTATATATTTTTTAAATCTGTTGAGGCATGAAGCAAGCAAAAGATAAAGAAAATATGTACAAATTAAACTGAATTTGTTGTGTACTTTCTCCCCGTTTCAGAAAGTGAATTACGTAGATATAAACGTGCTTAACCTTGTTTTCTTTAGCTGAACAGAACCGTTAGTACTTATCTATCTTGCCCTTTAACGAAGAATAAACCTTGTGATTGTGTGATAAGAGAATCTCATTACAAAAATTTTATGAGTCGTCCTTTTTAAATCGAGCTATGATCGCCAAAAGATTGAAAGCTAAATATACTGATTACAAAGATGTAAAAAAAAACTGATCAATAGCCTCTTTTTCAAAACTGGATAAATTAATCTAGTTAAATACATTTTCCTCATGCTTAAGACATTGAAGAAATTTTATTATTTACAACAGAAAACAGTAGTCTTATTCATAATATAAATAATCTCCAGTGCAACTTCATACAACCAGAGTAGGGAATATGAAAGTATCTTAGAACTTGGTAAATGAAACTACAAACCAATTCAAACGAATTCTTATACCTTTTTCAAGTCAGTGGGTGTTGCCTAGATAACCTGAAATCATCTTCAAATAATACATATAACTTTGAGGACCAAAACAGCATCAAAATCCCTTCACTAATGAAATCATAATGTGAATTGATTGTTTAAATTTTAAAATAATCGCCTCAGAAGAGTATCTCTGACGGATGGACATAACGGTTGGTTATAAGGCCTGACAGGGGCTAAAAATTTAAACAAGCATCTAAATACAATAACTAACTAATGAAAAGAATATATTTAAAGTGTTATATGTTAATATGCAAATATGTAACCATCTAGAACAGTTTTCTGAAAGCACATACTGTAGTCACTAGAAAATATTTTTGCACAGCTAAATACAACTTTACATAAATTTTTATTGAGAATGAAATTGCTAAAGTAGAAACAAATAATCAACTCCATCGTTAATAAGGTTCCTAAATGCATCAACTATATACAAATGGAAAAGAAATCGTCAAATCGTTCCAATTAATTTCATCTCTCTCACTTTAACGCCTCCCAACTCAACCGAACTAAATTAAGGAGGAAAGTTGAATGAAAAGTGAAGGTTTGGCTTGAAGATGAGAAAATAAACAAGGTTAGGAAAAGGAAATAAAAGGAAATTTTATTAGATTGAAGGGAAGTAGTAAAGCAAGCAGATATTTCCAATCATGCAGATAAAAGCTCAGAGAACCCCAATTTCCACTTTATACGTAGTTCCGTCACATTTTTCATGAACAAAAGCAATGAAACAAATCAACTTCAAAATAAATGGAGTAAATACACGAACTATGGAACTTATTTTTTACTTGTGAATCTTTGTGGTTTTGTGTCTATGTATGTACGTACATAGCTGTCAATATTATGTATATGAAACTGATGAAAACTAAGGAGAGCACATAATGCATAGTTGATAACATTTCCACCAACCAAATGTGAAATGTCGGATTGTTACTAATTTCATTGACTCGATTTACTTTCATTTTATTGTTGCATGACAGTAAAACACCATTATATTTAGAAGATAAAATAAAAATCGCTCCCCAATTAAATGACTAATGCGTACAAATACTTTGGAATTTTATGACATCGTTATTGTCAAAAGGAACTATAAGGGCTCATGTTAACTTTAGTTGAAGCTTCAAGTAGTTTGAGTGACAATATTGAGATTATTTGGAAATCTCCTATTACTATTTACTAGAGCCCTTCAACATTGACATTTTCAGTAAATAAATGAAGTACAAGATGAAGCTGTTTATACCCACCTATTATTTTCACGCCTCTCAAACCCAAGCACAATGAGAATAAGGTACTATTTATATCTTGATGAATGATGTGACTTTAAGGGTATCAAAAGTTGTTTGATTTCAAATGTTTATTACCCCATTAAAATTTACATTCCATCACTCAGAAACGAATCTATTTTAACGGTTGAACAGTTTTGAGCTTAGTAAATCCAAACTCCATTGTCTTGAGCATATACACTTACATTTAGACTCGAGATTTCTGCCAACAAAACTAACACATAAATAGTCCCTTTTGATTGTGTTTTTTTATCAAATGGGGAATGAACAATTTGAAAAATTTGAAGCTTATTCTATTAGTAATTTGCATTGTATAGTTTTAAAGCGTTGTAAAAAATTCCAATCATCCATATTCTACATAAAAAGCTTTAACTCCATGACATAATATTATTGTCGCTCTTTGAACTTTTGATTCAGTCACACACACATGCCTAATATCGATCTACTTTAACATGATTCGCATCCTTCTCTGTCGCTAATCCAGTTCATTTTACTCTTACTCAAGTGCAAACAAGGAAGGAAATGATGCGAACAAACCTGGAATTGGATCTTCGGCTTGAATCCTTCTTCCCAGCTTGAAGTTGAGACAGATCACGCTGTCTTTTCTCCGTCTCCATATAAATTCGATAGTAAAGGAAAAGCATGATGGACACTGGGATATAAAATGCAGCTATGGCTGTACCAAATGTGATGTAATGATTCGTTTCTATAAACTGAATATAGCATTTCAAGGGGGGAACCGTGCGCTGTCCTTCAATATACGGCCAAGCGTATATCCAAGGGGGCTAAAAAAATATAAACCCTTATAAATTGTAAAAATCAACAAATATAAATCCATAAAGTTTATTGATGAGACTTCTTACCCACAGTAGGAGACTTATGAACCAAGCAGAACCAATCATTAGAGATGCTCGTTTGGTTGTTCTTCTCGCCCTGTGGAAGGAGAAAGTACATAAATAATTTCATACATTATTGCTACTTTCAAGTTCTGTGGTAGCAATCTAACAATAAACTGGAGTTTAACTCCTGCCTCCTCTGTAAATTGTATATATATTGAAAGTATAAAATGAATTTCAGCATAAAAGTCTTTTTGGTACCAAGTGATCTGTCTCATTTGTATTCCACAAGCATTTTTAGATAGAATCCACGTCAATTCTAAATTAGAGTTTTTTGGTTTGAAATTGAACGTTATTCGTAGATACATACATAGGTTGAGGGAAAGAAAATGCTGAGCTCAAACAATGAACAAGTTTATTTGGGAAAATTTCGGGAAGAAACTACTTGAGTCTGATGAAAAAAACTTTCAGAGACTGCTAAATCAGAATCCCTCGTCTTATTATCCAAGATTTAGTTTATTGCGAAAAACAAATAGAGCAAGAAGGACGGATTTTTATTAAGATTCCAATAATTCTAAGCGTAAAAAAGATTAAATTCAAGATGCATACAAGCTTGGAATGTGTTTAGAAAAAATCAATTCACAAACTTGATTACTTAAAGTTCAAGCCTTCCATGTAGAATTATCAGTTGCTTAAAAGTGCTTAGTATTGTAGTCTTTGTAGCATCTTGCTTTAAAATAAACGAATAAGTTGAATTATAAATATGTACAAAGCATTTAAAAGGATTAAAGCGACTTTATTTACATCTTAAAAGTTATGCGATAAAAATTATCCTTCTCTCAACAAGTATAATCTCATTGGGTAATAACTACTTCTAAATTTTCAATGTTATCTGCATCCCAAAATATTCCAACTTTGCAATTTGCAACCTTGATTAAACACCAACATGAATTTCGAGAAATTATTACCTAAAACGTCTTTCGAAGACTTAATTAGAAAAGTTTTGGCTGTAAATTAACCCGTTTCTAAATTCCCAGCTTGATTTTCTCCCTTTTCGAGAAAGTAAAACGGCATTGTTTTATGTTCACTCTAAATCCTTCTTTTAATTAATGAACCAATCATTTCTTCCCTCAAGTGTGAAGAAACTGTTGCCTATGTAGAAATAATTCTACATAAATAATCACACATAAATAGATTGGTCGTACAATGCATTAAAGCATTTTTCTCGTTTGTCGTTCATTTATTGTTTTACAAACAAGTAATTCTTGGTGTCCTTCCTAATAAGGTGAGTAAAGTGTTGGATAAATTTTTAACATCTCATAAACGAAACACTAGAATCGGAGCCTATGGCAGCAATTTGATGTTCAATTCCGTCTCTGCACCCGGATAAACAAAGGTAGCATATGGCAAAGAAGAAATCGGTTGTGTCTTGACACAATATCCTTTATCTCACCTAATGTGGAACCTCTGCTCTCTACTTTTCCTACAGCCTATAAACGCAAGCTTTTATTGGTATTTACTGAAACCTTGCATCAATATAGATTATTTTTATAAAACTTTAAAAAGTTTCAATTCCAATACAATTGTCAAATAAAATACTAATCGATTTTGGTGTTACACTATAAAAGTTCTAGAGATATACATACATAAAAGTATAGCTAAGCTGTTCTGTTCTGTACAGTGATGATGGTACTAGAGAGAAATTCCTTCAGCAAATATTTACTTTTGGGAGAAACTTTCTCCATCTTTGCCCTCCTTTCACTCTTCTCGTTTCTCAACGACAATCTACGTACTGGATGGATTGATCTGGTCTGACTTGGTAAAATAAAGTATGTTACAACTAATAGAAAATTTGAAGAGGTGGAAGATTCCTGGTTTTAGAGAAGATACAGGGCCTTAAGCAACAGCTTTTGAAGCCACCAAGTTTTTATCTAATAACAAAAATCTACAGTTCATATACATCCAGCTTGTTCTTTCGCTTCATTTCAGATACTAAATATATATGTATGTACATATATGTACATATGACTGAACTCAAATGTAAAAGGTTTTCTCCTGTTAGCAAGTTTGACGAATAAATAATAATAATATAAATTGAGTAACACATTTATTTTAAAGGGAGTGGGGGCATGATGAATATTTTGTGAGTGTGTCAGACCTGTGCCTAATATTTATTCCAAAATAAGTGATACTTTTAGTTTGTCTCGCATGATTATGTAGTTACGTAACGTCAAGAATTCTATGGAATTCCTTTTCAACAAAGATAAAGATATCGCGCTTTGTGAGATGTCTCAGAAAAAGTTGGAAGTTTGAAAAAAACTTTCAAGCATTGAACTTTTTAACAATTCCACGTTAACTTGTGATATATCAAGTGGCTCATTGCATGGAGTTGTCACCAAAAACTTTGTCTTTCATCCAATA